>JAOYMZ010078730.1:0-11623 GCA_025802335.1 Pinguicula primuliflora
CCTCTCCCCCTCTCCCTCTCTCTCTCTCTCTCTTATATATTTGGAAAGGCTATATAACCCTCCTAAATATCCATTATATTATTCTTCACTACATTTGAAGTGACAATGATGCGGATACTAAGGTGAATGTGTGGTCACACGAGATTTGACAAAGATTCCAAATAGGGTCTTTAGAGATACACTAGGTGTCACATCTATAAGTGTTAAACTGAGGGAGGGAAGGTTACGATGATTTGGACATGTACGCAGAGGAGTTTGGACGAGTCAGTCAGGAGAGACGAAGGATTATAAGTCGAAAGGCGATGAGGGTGGGGGAAGACCTAAGGGGACATGGGATGAGCAGATTTGATTAGATTTAGTAGGATTAAACCTCTCGGAGGACATGACATCTGTTAGGATGAGTTGGAGACGTTATATTATGGTTAAAGATACATAAAATTATATAGAGTTGTTATTTGCTTATTGACCTCTAGACTGATAGAAACAAGTAGGATATACTAGTGGATAGGTTGCATCTAATTGTATTTAATCTATTAAAAGTAGAATGCAGTTATTTAGTTTGTTCGTTATTTGTGTAGGCATTTATTTATTTCAGTATGTATGTAGTACATGGTTGGCGTAAGTAGTTATTTCAGTTATATTTGCTTCTCTATTTTATTATTATAGTTTTTTTTATATTATATTATTATTACCATTTTTTTCTTTTTTCTTTTTTCTTTTTTTTTCTTTTTCGAGCTGGGGGTCTCCACGGAAACAATTTCCCTATTTTGTTGAGGGGTGGGGGTATGATTGCGTACATCATACCCTCTCCAGACCCTGCCTAAGGGCGAGATTTACTTGGTACGTTTGGTTTGATCTTTTATGTACGAACTTTTTAACAATGTGACCAATTTCATCAACGAACGATCCTTGTGGCCGAAATTGAAAATGCGTAATCATTTGAATGTTTATTTATATGTACTTGGAACTTACCCCAAATAAACTAGATTTTATATAATATAATTACATTATGCCGAGATTATAAGCAACTAAGAATTGCTCTATTTGATAATGTCATAACTTTTGAAAACTCTATAACTGAAACTTTGGTCAAATTGCTGGTAAATTTAACTCTATGCCCTGTTAGTGGCACAGAATTAACTTGAATGCTAAAATGCACTGCCAGCTGAATGCAGCAGGGTTACAGTCGGTTGATAGGCACACAGAAGTTAAACAGCGCAGTGGCAACCACATGGAGGCTAAACCACACACCTGTCAGATTTTATAACGTTTCTCTCTGTTGGAAGTGAGCTCATAATTCAGCCTATTATTGAAGTCCAAATCAAGGCCCGAAGAGGGAGTACTTCTATCCCTATTCTATTTTTATTTATATTACATCTTCACGCACAACGCACTTTTTTTATGTTTTGAGAATGACACACATTCACGGCCCCGAAGATATAACCGGATGATGTAAATAATTTAGAGTCTAAACCTTTGGGTTCATGATGACTCAATTGAATTGTCAACCGGGTAACGCTAAGCGCAACTTGGAGGTTGAAATTCATATCCTCGGATAACACCTAAGTTGACCTCAAAGCCTCGTCTTTCCAGGTTCATTAGTTTGATTTCTTGGTCCTGGGCCTAATCCTGTTCGTAGGCCTGAATTATTTCGTCCCACACTATTTTTACCTTTGTTTTTGAATCCATTCATTTGTTCTCGGATCCCTATCAGTTGGCCCAAAACTCTATACATTTATAATATACTTACCTGTCCTTCCGGCCTAATTTCTTGGCCCACCTCCACCTTCACATATTCTATATTACTACAGCCCAATTCATCAGAACCCGTTTCCCTTCACTCATTCCTCGAAGCTTCCGGATGGACTATATATTGGTTACTTAACACTTTTACACTCACTTTTCCACTCTCACACTTTTGTCCACTCTCTTGCGGCTGTAACACTCTCGAAACTCTACTTTCGATCACTTTCGATCGATATTTCACTCTTCTATACGGATCTTTATCCGTCTTTCTCACCGAATCTATGATCCCTACTACATTACCTCTCTATTGAACTGTTTTTTGAGGTTTTTGGTGCCATTAGCGAAGTGTTCTTCGAGGTCGAACTGACGGCTCATGGTTCTGTTGGCATTCTAAGCTTGAAAAATTGATAGCTACATGCTTCCGCTCATCCGAAGCAGGATTACATATATACATTGCATTCTGTTTTGTATATTCCTGTTTTATTGAATACTAACGTTGTTTAGTTATTGTTCTTAACAGATCCGGACCTTGACGTTCCTACAGGTGGTATCGGAGCCAGGTTCCACCGGATCTGTTCGTAACTCGCCGTTCTGAGTTTTTTAATCGGTTGAAAACTGGTTAAATCGTATTATCTGTTGCTTTAATCGGTCGATTTGTATCATTTATCGGAGTTATATTGATAAATTGCAAAACTGTGATATTTTTCTGTTGGCCGAATATCTCTGCACGTGACATATTTGCTGATGATGAAGCTAGATCGGTTATTCTGTTGAGGAAAATTCGTGAAGTAGATCTGTAGGCATCATTTCGTTGCCTGAAACTGTTTTTGATTCGAATATTTTGTTCTGAAAACTGGACATATTTTGATTACAATATCCGCTGCGCAAATGTCTGATTTGCATGCTGCATGTACTGAGCTGTTCTGGTGTCACTATTTTTGATACATATACTGTTCTGCGTGTGGCTGATAGTTGAGTGTCATAATACTGCTTACTAGTTTTTTGAAAGAAAGAGGTCAATAATTCTTTGGCTGAAAATTCTGCTAATTTGATGCTTTAAGCTGGTTTAAAGTGACTGAAACTGCTCTGTTTCTTAAAACTCTCAATTGTTACTTTGGTTTCGGTTTTTTAAAGAAATTCAGAGTTAATACTTGATCTATACTTGTGGTATACTATCTGCTAATTCTGATCTTGCTGTGAAGGAGGAGACAAGAAATTTAGAAAGGAAAAAAAGGGGAAAAAATCCCGAACAAAAAGTAAAACAGGGAAGAAAAAATAAGCCTCCAGACAACAGACTCTACATCAAAATATACTGGATTGGGGCTTATACTCACAGCCCCGTGTATGTCTCCTTTTATCCATTTCCGCACTCTTAAGATGGGCCTGTGAGCCTGAGTTTGGCCTGTGAGCTCGAGGTGTTTTACTTCTTTGGCCCATGAGCCTTGCCTTATATTATTTTGCCTGTGAGCAAACTTGGTTACTGCTTTGGCCCGTGAGCCCTGCCTGTTTTTATATTTGAGTGTGATTTACGGGTCTTAGAGAGGAGCCTTGTGAAGAGAGCCCTTGAGGATCTCTGTAGGTAAGTCTCATGCATATGCTAGAGTCTATTGCTAAAATAGCCTTTGATTACCAGTTTTTTAAACTGTGTTGACTCATGAAATAAGAGTTTGAGGCGGAAAAACTAGCTTGAATTTGCTCTTGTTGGCTCCTGAGAGTATCTACAAATTTTCAGCACACGAGTACTACACACTTTGTGATATTGTTGTGTCTCTGATCTGTGAACCTGACTACTCGCGTTGAAATTTCTTTGTTTGATGGGAAGGGGGATTTTCCTTCATGGGCTAGGCTTATGAAAGCTGTTTTGTCTCATAATAAAGTATATTATGCTTTGGTTAGGGATGTCTTGAGATGGCCTGAACCCTTTAGAACAAAAGTGGAAGAAATTAAAGAGTAATCTTTGAATCTCTTAATTTTAAACCTATCTGATGCTGTGATTAGACAGTTAGATGGTTCTGAGGACCCGTTAGAAATCTGGGATAGATTGCATGTTTTGTATGCTTCTAAGGATCCAGCAAACCTGTTCTTCATAAAAGTTTCTATCTTTTCATATAAAATGGAGTCAGATAAGTCTGTAGGAGAAAATTTGGCTGAATTCTTTAAACTTACACAGTTATTGAAAGACACTGAGCATGATATAGATGAAACTTTCATTGCCATGATTTTGTTGAACTCTATGACTGAAGATTATGCTGTGGTTAAGAATGCTTTACAATATTCTGGTGTTGTGCCAAAATTAGAGGTCATAATTTCTGGTTTGAAGTCTAGAGAGTTAGAATTGAAAAGATCTAAACGTGCCTCCACTGTTATTTGCAAATGATAAAGATAAAACAGAATCTGAGAAACCTAGGCATGATCCTAGGCCTCTTGTCCAAAATCAGAATAGGATTAACAGAAATTCTAATTCTAATTCAAATAGGAACTTTAAGAATTCGCAAGGTAATAGAAATTCGAATTTTAACAACTCTAGAGGTTCTCAAAATCATTTTTCAAACCAAAGATCTTTTTTTTTCTTTTCAAACCAAAGATCAAGTTTTCAAAATACAAATCAACCTATGTGTAATTTTTGTAATAAGGTTGGTCATGTTATAAGCAACTGCTTTACTTATAACAAGGTTTTAAAATTTCAACAAAGTTTGAGTAGTGTAAATAGTGGTTCGAATGCACTGTTTGTTAATGATTTTCAAAGTCAAAATGAAGTAGAGAATTTTAGAAATGGTAATATCACCTCTCAGATTGCTTCTAAAAATATGCATGGTCAAAACTGCAACAATAATTCGAATATTGCTATTTGTTCTTCGGCTCAAAAACAGTGTGTGCATAATAATAAGACTAATACATGCTTGAACAATAATGTGGGTAATTCTAATGTGGAGAACAGTCTGTGCGATCCTAAAAATATGGCTAGTTGCTCTAATAGTTCACTGCAAATGGATTCTGTGTTTTATGTTGAAAATAATGAAGATATGCATGCTGAATCAGAAACTGAGTATGATGCTTTAAGTGATTTTATGTCTGAATGCCTGAAATTCAGTGATGATAT
This sequence comes from Pinguicula primuliflora, assembly GCA_025802335.1. Taxonomy (NCBI): domain Eukaryota; kingdom Viridiplantae; phylum Streptophyta; class Magnoliopsida; order Lamiales; family Lentibulariaceae; genus Pinguicula; species Pinguicula primuliflora. Next base: position 4,847 of record JAOYMZ010078730.1, read on the forward strand.
GTCTGATCAGAATCCGAGTTTAAATTTATCTGATGCTGTTTTGGAAAAGTCTGTACCTGATTTTCAAAAATCAGAATTAGATGTGTTTAATAAATCTGGTTTTGAAACTGGTTTTAATGTGGATTATGTCGTAAATGTCATTGATATGCAGTCCTCTAAGGAGTGAGTTTTAAATTCTGGGTGCACTTATCACATGACACCACACTTAGACTGGTTTAGTTCACTATAATGGGAAATGACAATTTTTGTAAAATAGAAGGGATATGTTCTATTTGCTTGAAACTTGAAAATGGTACAACAATTAAATTGACTAATGTTAGGTACATTCCAGATTTGAAAAGAAATCTTATTTCACTTGGTATGCTTGAGGAAAATGGCTGTCATTATTCTGCGATAAATGGTTTTCTTACAGTCTACAAACATGATAGTGTAGTTTTAACTGGTTTTCGAAAAGATAGGCTTTACTATTTGAATGGCAAGACATTATGTGCTAGTGCATTGACTGTTTCCGGTGTGGCTGAAGCTAAGTTGTAGCATTTACGTCTAGGGAACATGAGTGAGAAAAATTTGGCAATTTTGCATGCGAAGGGTCTGCTAGGTAAACAGAAACTAGGGAAACTTGATTTTTGTGAGTCTTGCATTTATGGTAAGCAACATAGGATTAAATTACCTAAAGGTGTGCATAAGTCTAAACAATGTTTAGATTATGTTCATTCCGACTTGTGGGGGCCTGCTTCTGAGGCCACACATGGAGGAGGGAAGTATTTTCTATCCATAATTGATGGCTTCAGTAGGAAGGTTTGGGTGTTTTTGTTGAAAACAAAGGATGAAACTTTCTCATGTTTTAGGAACTGAAAAACCTTGATAGAAAATCAGAAGGGGAACAAAATTAAATATCTAAGGACTGATAATGGTTTAGAGTTCTGCAATCGTATCTTTGATGATTTCTGTTCCTTGCATGGCATAACTAGGCATCACACGGTTAGATATACTCTACAACAAAACGGTATAGCAGAAAGAATGAATAGAACATTGCTAGAAAAGGTCAGGTGCATGCTGTCCACTTCTGGTTTGTCAAAAAAATTTGGGGTAAAGCCCTTGATACTACAGCTTTTCTGATAAATAGAACTCCTTCAAGGGTCATTGGTTTTAAAAGTTTTGAATGTGTTTGTTCGATTCTTTGGTTAAACTAGAAAATCTGAAAGTTTTTGGGTGTGCTGCTTATGTTCATAACAGTGTTGGAAAATTAGACCCTAGGTCTGTTAAATGTATTTTTTAGGGTTATCAGGACGGAGTTAAAGGATATAGACTATGGGATAAAAACATGCCTGGAATGAAAGTGATTATAAGTAGGGATGTTATTTTCAATGAAACTGATTTTCTTTATTTGACTGAAAATGTGAATAGACAAGTGTCTAATTTTTCGATTGATAATCCTAGGAGAATTTCTTTGGATAAGCAGAACCTCCCTACTGTCCCTATTGAGGTAGAGCATCATCCCGCACCTCAGATTGAGGTGGAGGATGGTGGAAATGGTTCTAACCCAGAACCTAATCCATCTCAGATTGATACTGAAGTTGCTGGACAAAATAATGTGCCTGAAACTGTTGATGAAAACTTGTCTCCTATTGAAACTAGGAATGATGATGTACAACATTTACAAACCTATGTGTTGGCTAGAGATAGAGAGAAGAGAGTTAGAAAACCAAACTTGAGATATGTAAATTATGCGGAGATAATTGATTATGCTTTTACAACTAGTCAGCAAGTTTTGTTTTATGAACCTAAAATTTTTTTCTAAAGCTCTTGCGCGTTCTGATGCACTTAAATGGAAGTTGGCTATGGTTGATGAAATCAAATCTCTGCATGAGAATAATACTTGGGTTTTAGTTCCTAAACCGATTGATAGAAAGATTATAGGCTGCAAGTGGATTTTTAAAGTTAAAGAAGGAAACTCTGAAAATGAATTGTGAGATATAAAGCTAGACTTGTTGCAAAAGGCTATAATCAGAGGGAAGGGATAGACTTCAATGAAATTTTTGCTCCTGTTGTTAAATTTAAAACTATCTATATATTACTTACTCTTGTTGCTTGGAATGACCTTGAGTGTGATCAACTTGATGTTAAGACTGCTTTTTTGTATGTTGACCATGATGGGGAAATTTATATGGATCAGCTACTTGGATATGAAGATAGATAAAAATCAGAATGTGTATGCCTTTTGAAAAAATCATTATATGGCTTGAAACAGGCTCCCACGCAGTGTTATAAAAGATTTGATTCATTTGTTACTAGTTTGGGATTTGTGCGAAGTCAATGTGATTCCTGCTTTTATTTTTTGCTCAGGGGTGACTGTTCTGTCTATTTGCTTTTGTATGTGGATGATATGTTGCTTATTAGTAAATCCAGAGCTGAGATAGATAAAATGAAGTTGCAATTGAAATCAAAATTTGAAATGAAGGATTTAGGGGAAGCTAAGAAGATTTTAGGGATGAAAATAGACAGAGACAGGGAAAAGGGCATACTTATGCTACATCAAACAAGTTATATGAAGAAAGTCTTGAAGAAATTTGGTTTTGAAAGTGTTAAAACTGTTTCTATGCCTTTAGCTTTGCATTTTAAATTGAGTAAGTTATAGTGTCCGAAAACACCTTCTGAATCTTTAGAAATGGAGAGTATACCTTATTCAAATGTCTTAGGTTCTCTAATGTTTGCTATGGTGAGTACTATACCTGATCTGTCTTATGCTGTCTCTTTTCTTAGTAGATTCATGTCTAATGCAGGTTTGGAACATTGGGCTGCTTTAAAATGGGTCTTGAGATACTTAAATGGAACCTGTGATCTTGGTCTTATCTTTAGGAGAAACTGTCAGAATTTAAATCTATGTGGTTATGTTGATTCAGACTTTGCTGGTGATTTTGATTGCAGATACTTAAATGGAACCTGTGATTTTGATTCTCGTAAATCAACAACTTGTTATCAGTTCTTGCTAGGTGGAAATTGTATAAACTAAAAATCTCAATTACAACATATAGTTGCACTGTCTACAACTGAGTCCGGATATATTGCCTTGACAGATTGTATTAAGGAATGTGTGTGGTTACATGGACTGCTGCGTGAATGTAAAATTTTGACTGAGATAGGGACTGTTTTCTGTGATAGCCAATCTGCAATCCATTTGAGTAAAAATTCTGTTTTTCATGAAAGAACTAAGCATATAGATGTAAAACTGCATTTTATAAGGGATATGATTTCTGATAAAGTGGTTTTGCTTGAAAAGATAGAGACAAATTTGAATTCTGCAGGCATGGGTACGAAAATAGTGACACAATTGAAGTTTCAATACTGTTTAGAACATATTGGCATGAACAGAGTATAAGTGTGCATTAACTTTGCTTCATTTTTGCAGTTGCATTTACACTGCTGTTTTTGAATGAATTATATTTCAGATTTTTCCAAAACATCTGCATAAGCCTTGCTGCATGGTCGGATTATGAAGCATATAGGCCTGAAAGTTGAGATAAACATGCATAGGCTAACCTTGGGTCATTCATACATTTACCCTTTATGTTACATTAAGTCTGCCTGAGAGAAGTTTGGTGAAACATTGGCTGTATGTCTCTTTGTTATATTCAGTGTTTGAGTTTGCATATAGCACTCTCCTTCTTATCCTGAACTCAAAATTCAAGACAACAAGTGTGCATCCAGGAGCAATTAATATAGACCGTTAGATTAGAATCCAACGCTCAAATCAATTCAGATCTAAATACAACCAAAATACGGCACAACCAGATCATTGTTGTTGCAGACGTTTGACTTGCACTTTTCCTTCCACTTTGCAGGTGACGGCAGCATTAATTGCTTCGAAAATGAAGGATGATTTGCATTATTCCAATATCCAGAAGACCAATGATCACACCTTTTCCTTGATCTGTGTCATCCAGCATCATAACGAAAATAATACTTCATTCGGATCCTCCGTCAACTGAACAAGGTCATCCCCGACGAGTTCCGCCTTGACCAGGGCTCTACAGAGCAGGCAATTGGAGTGAGACCGAAACCACATATTGATGCTGTCCAACTGGAACGAGGTATTGCATTCCGGAAGCAATCTTCCCTTCTCACCGTCTTCGAATTTCGACAAGCAGACAGGCACATTCGAGGGGAGTCTCGACTTTTCTATTCTTAAACAAATGATGAAAGTGCTTCGACGATGGCGATATCATGCCCCTTCCAAGCCATGGCTGCATTTGCCGTCGTGGTGGCCTACCGGTGGCGCGTGTACTATGGGATTTCTCGGGCGGTGCACGACGGCGGCTATTAGAATGATGATGGCAGAATTTAGAGGATCATTTAATCTAGACTGTCGGATTGAAATCCAACGGCCTAGATTAATTGGTCCTGTATATAGACTTCTTGTCCTGGATTTTGAGTTCAGGATAAGAAGGGTACTCTTGCATATAGATCATGTTCTGATGGTTGAATACCCTCAGTTGAATGTCTTCATATTTGTGCTGTTGTATGGTGTTATAATAGTGATACTGGTGTCTATATTTCATTCCTTATTCTTTCAGTATGGTATTTAGAAATGATGCATGATTTAGGACTACTTGAAAATTGTTCTGTTGGTCCTATGGAGATTCATATACTATTCTAGCATGACTGTACTGCATATAGGTCTATACCTTGTTCTGCATTTGGTTGTCTGCACTGTCTTATTCTACAGGAAATGGTCTATTGGACTGAATCATAAGCCTAAGGTGGAGATTGTTGGGAGTGGGCTCATAATTCAGCCCGTTATTGAAGCCCAAATCAAGGCCCGAAGAGGGAGTACTTCTATCCATATTCTATTTTTATTTATATTACATCTTCACGCACAATGCATTTTTTTATGTTTTGAGCATGACACACCTTCACGGTCCCGAAGATATAGCCGAATGATATAAATAATTTAGAGTCTAAACTTTCGTGTTCATGATGACTCAATTGAATTGTCAACCGGGTAACGCTAAGCGTAACTTGAAGGTTGAAATTCATATCCTCGGATAACACCTCAGTTGACCTCAAAGCCTCGTCTTTCCGGGTTCATTAGTTTGATTTCTTGGTCCTGGGCCTAATCCTGTTCGTAGGCCTGTATTATTTCGGCCCACACTATTTTTACCTTTGTTTTTGGATCCATTTATTTATTCTCGGATCCTTATCAGTTGGCCCAAAACTCTATACATTTATAATATACTTACCTGTCCTTCTGGCCCAGTTGCTTGGCCCATCTCCACCTTCACATATTCTAAATTACTACAGCCCAATTCATCGGAGCCCGTTTCCCTTCACTCATTCCTCGAAGCTTCTGGATGGATTATATATTGGTTACTTAACACTTTTACACTCACTTTTACACTCTCTCACTTTTGTTCACTCTCTTGCGTCTGTATCACTTTGAAACTCTACTTTCGATCCCTTTCGATCGATATTTCACTCTTCTATATGGATCTTTATCCGTCTTTCTCACCGGATCTGTGATCTCTTCTACATTACCTCTCTATTGAACCGTTTGTTGAGGTTTTTGGTGCTGTTAGCGAAGTGTTCTCCGAGGCCAAACTGACGGCTCGTGGTTCTGTTGGTGTTCTAAGCTTGAGAAATCGATAGCTACACGCTTCTGCTCATCCAAAACAGGATTACATATATACATTGCGTTCTGTTTTGTATATTCCTGTTTTTACTGAATACTAACGCTGTTTAGTTGCTGTTCTTAACAGATCCAGATCTTGACGTTCCTACACTCTCCATGCAAAATAATTTTTGTAATGTCTCTCTCCTTGGTACTGTTCTTCATCTGTTTCGATGGGACTTTCTCCGAGCACTTGGAGAGAAGACAGAAACCCAGTTGAGAAAAAATCGTTGGGGGAATAACAGTGGTGGAAGCGTGAGAAAAAACGTGAACAAACCACAAAGCTTGAGAAAGTATGTCACGGGTTGAGAAAAAACTCTCGGGGAATAACACGAAGCTTCCACTAGTGAAGAAGGGGAACCAACGATTGCTTCCGAAACTGAAACCATACATCATGAACTGCCTCTTTGCATAACAATTCGAAGGCGCAAAACAGTAAAAGAAGATACCGAAGGTCGAGAGGAAAATGACGGTGCGCCGGTTGGAAGGAAAGGGAAACGATGGTGCACCCGTCTATCTACAACCATAGAAAGCTTCACCCCACTTCACCCTCTTATCCACTTTTAAAACGGTTGCTTATGACGATTTTGGATTTTCATTGCAATTTGTCAGGACCGAAGGGAGAACAGAATCGACGGAACTTCAAAAGATCAGAATTCGAACAGTACCAAGGAGAGAGCCATCAAAAAAAAGTAAGGACAGAGGCATTAAAAAAATATTTTACAGGGAGATATATATAAAAAATCCAACAAGTATGTGTTTTTTCATGGGTTTAACCACAGTTGCCAAATGCGCTGATTAACTTCCTTGCGGCGCGTGATAGGACATTTTAACAACCATTTGCCACCTGATGGGCTCCTGAAAGTTCTGGGCAGATGCAAAGATGGAGACTACAAACTGAGGGTGATAAACATATACTCCCCGAACACAATTCAAGGCAAAAGATTGTTGTGGAGCCACATATTACAGAGATTACAGCAGCACATAGATTACAATACTATAATCTGTGGGGATTTTAGTGCTGTCAAAAATAGGATGGAAAAGAAAGGAAGAACACAAGTCCCCCAAAGAGAAATTCTGGAATTCAATGAGTTCATCAATGAAGCTGA
>JAOYMZ010078751.1:0-11622 GCA_025802335.1 Pinguicula primuliflora
CCCCCACCACTTACTTCCGATCCAACCCGTTAAAATACAGGCAGGCTTAGACACAAGGCCCATCAAAAGAACATGTGGCCAAGCTGCTCATTTTGGCCCGATCAAGTACTCGTCTATTGTCATCCATGCACTGCCAGACTAAATTGGGTCAGGACGGGAAAATCTTCAAATAAGTACACACAAAAATAAAATTTATTTATATTATCTTAACTGCATTATCATATCATCCACATCTATTTCTCAACAAATGCTAAGGTTATCGAATTGATATTTAAATTAATAAAAAGTTATAAATAAAAAAATTGAGATCGGTTATGGAATTTTCATACCGAATATGTTTAAGATTCGTTTCTAAACTTTTATTCCGTCTCCCATGACACAATGTTTAAGGTTAGGTTAAATTTGTTGTTCTTACAATGATTATTTAATAAATTTTTAATTTTTTTTAGGGTGAAATTGTCCAAATCAGAATGTATGAGGTGATAATTCAAAAAATGTTGACAGTTTTTATAAGTAACTATAGTAATTCTATTATTTTTCACAAAAAAAATCACTAATAATATATCTTGTTCAGAAAGTCATAAATTAACTTACCCAAAAAAAAGCCATAAATTATGGAAAATGGCCAAAAAAAATCATAGTGCGACAAACAATTCGGTTGTCACGACAGCGCATTCAACTTGTGTCTGCAAGTATTAGCAGAGCAGTGGGTTCATGAAGACGGGCAGAAAATGGCAGGCAGGCAAGTTTGAATACAAACCAGGAAACGGTGTCGCTTCATAATTTCACTTCACGAGTAATTTTTCTCACAAATGCTATAGATAGGTACCCCCAATCTACGCACCCTCAACGCACCCCCTTCCCGTTTGGCCAAAATATGGACGATTTCTGGAAAATTTAGACTTGGGTTTATAATTTTTAGCCCTTGGGTTTATAGGGTTTAGCCCAAGGATTTATATTTAGCTCTTGGGTTTATAACATTTAAATAGGGTTTTAGTTTTTTCGGCGGTTCGCCGCCATAATAGTTAGCCCTCGGATTTATAGAGTTTATGCCATTTAAATTTTTGGAAAATCGTCGATTTTTGGGACAAAACGGGACGGGATGTGGTGGTGCAACCTGGGGGCGTGCGCCATATCCGTTCTCAATTTTTCTGGACATGAAATTTACTTAGTTAGGTGACAATACAGATGGCAGATGGCAGGTAAAAGTTATGGAGATTTATTGCTTCTCATTTACAAGTTTACTGCACAAATTTGATTAATGGGGTGGCAGCCCCGGACTCCCACCGTATATGGAATTATTTATATTATACATGTTAGTCTATTTTTATATTTTGAATCATTTATATAATAAAGTTATTTTTTTTTGTAATATTAAAGGAAAAATGTAGATGGCTTTTTCGGGTCTGAGCCGGTTTACCTCGATACAACTTGAGGACCCGTCCCGCCTGGGGCAGGCCGGTTTCCCCGATCCGTCCTATTGTCATCTCTATACCGCACCAAGTGTTAGCACCAAATCCAAAAATATGGACCGTAGGGTCGAGTGAGTTAATTCCTTGACCAATCAACTATTGTCACCGAGTTACGGTTAGATAAGAAAACAACATGTGAGCTTAGAAAGTTAGAAATGAAAAAAAAATTCTACCTCTACGTTCGTTACCTGATAGATTCCATGTTGTGGCTCTCTTTAGACTACATTTAGTCTCATATCTAGTTATGAACAATTTTATCACGGACAATATACATTTCAGCTAAATGGTTCCACTATACAAAATAAAAGAAGTTATATACAAAGCACATATCACCACCTACACAATAGCACATACGTTCCTTTCATTGGAACTAGACGACTTATTACTATATTTGACTCCATAAATGAAAAGTCTATTTACATAAAGGTCTAATACTTTGATAAGGCTAGACTGATTTCATTATAGATATAATTTCTAAACCATAACTAAAAATATTTTTCATTGTCGTAAGTAATTCATAATTATGATTTATAAATTATTGTTGAATGTTGACAAAGCCATATGAAACCCGATGGAGGCTGAAGCTTTTGTACTATTATGTATAAGTTTTTAATGGGTGTGTTGAACACAATTATTAAAAGTAATATTAATTCACTAGATCCTTAGTCCTACAACCCATGAACTATATTTAATTTTGAATTCAATGAGTTCCATGCTTTTCTTAAAGAAAATGTTGGCGAAGTACTAACTTCTCCATCATTGTTTGTCTGCAAATTAAAGAAGGCCATCCTATCTAATAATGTATTTACTAACCAGATTTTGTTCCTTATCCCACACGTTGAGACGAAATACAAATTAACTTATAAATAGATATGATACTACATCAATTATATTGAGTTCAAGATTATAATAAGAGTAGTCTATATTTTCCTTATAAATTGATCTATCCGCAAATCTGCACACACGTGGCCCAATCTCAAAGAGTCGAGTCTTTTCTATAATGGCATCAAAACGGGCGATAACAGCCCGAGATTGTTTCCAGCGAAAGTCTGGAATTGGCCCCATAGGTATTTGGCCCAAGTTGGGCATTGCTTCAGGAGATCTCGATCATTGTTTCAGGATCCTCATGATTACTTCCGAGTAAGTCCAAAATATTAGTCAAAATCTCAACATCATTTACTTAGTTGTATTTGAGTGGGGAGTATTTAGAATGTCTCAACAATAAATCAACCTGGCCAGACTTCAGGCCAGACTTGGGCAAAACGGAGTGCGAAAACCAAGTCAAACCAAATCAAATATACCCAGTAAATTCGCCCTTAGGCAGGGTCTGGGGAGAGTAAGATGTACACAATTATACCCTCACCCCACAACAGGATAGGGAGATTTTTTCCGTGGAGACCCCAAACTCAAAAAAAAGAGTAAAAAAACAAATATTAATAATAATTATAAAATAAAAATAATAGAATAATAAAAGGATAAACAAATATATCTTAAATAAAAAAATATATAACTGAAATACCTACTTACCATAACCATGCAATCATACTCTAAACAAATATAACTGAAATACCGATTATACTAAATAACTAAATGCCTATCAATCTAGAGATCAATAAACAAATAACTACTCTATATAATCTTATGTATCTTTAACCGTAATATGGCGTCTACAACTCGTTCTATCAGAGGTCATGTCCTCGGAGAAGTTTAATCCTACTAAATTTAACAGCATTTGCTCATCTCATATCCTCTTAGGTCTCTCCCGCCCTCATCGTCCTTCAACTTGTAATCCTTCGACTCTCCTGACTTGATCGTCCAACATTCTTCTACATACATGTCTAAACCACCGCAACCTTTCTTTCCTCAGTTTGGCACTTATAGATGTGACACCTAGTGTATCTATAAATACCTCATTTGGAATCTTATCTAATCTCGTGCGACCATACATTCACCTTAGCATCCACATCTCTGCCACTTCAAAATTTCATACATGTGAAAGACTCATAGCCTAACACTCTGACCCGTAGAGTATCGTCGGTCGTATAACCGTTCCATAAAATTTTTCCTTTAACCTGAGCGGGACTTTTTTATCACATAACACTCCAGTAGTCGACCGCCATTTCATCCATCCAACCTTGAGGCGATGGACAACGTCACCTTCCACACATGCATCATTTTGTATGATGGATCCTAAATATTTGAAATTATCTTTCTGTTGGAGGGTCTGGTTTGCAATCATAACTTCCATACTACTTTCTTCCGTCTCATTGGCAAAATTATATGCCATATACTCCGTCTTAGAACAACTCAAGCAAAGGCCCTTAGCCTCCAATGTCTCTCACCAATGCTCCAACTTAGTATTAACCTCATCTTTCGTTTCAACCACTAAAATAATATCGCCCGCAAACAACATACATCATGGTACTTCATCCTGTAGATCCTGAGAGAGTACATCCATAATTATTGCGAACAGAAACGGACTCAGTGCTGACCCTCCTATATCCACTGGAAAATACTTTGTTTCTCCCACTAGGGTTCGCACACTAGTTTTCGCACCTTCATATAGATCTTGTATAGCCCTCACATACATCCATGAGACCTTCTTGGTTTCTAAACAGCCTCAAATTACCTCTTGTGGTATAGTATCATATGCCTTCTCTAGGTTTATGAAGACCATATGAAGATTCCGTTTATGTGCCCGATATTTCTCCATTAGCCGTCTAAGGAGATGGATTGTTTCCATCGTCGACCTCCCTAGCATGAAACCAAATTGGTTCTCCATCACTCGCACTTCACCCCGTAGTCTAAGTTCAATAACTCTCTCCCACAATTTTATAGTGTGACTTAGGAGTTTAATACCCCAATAATTGCCACATTATTGTACATCACCTTTATTCTTATAGAGTGGAACTACTATGCTACTTCGCCACTCCTTCGGCATCTTTCCTGGTGCCAGGATAGTATTAAAAAGAGCCGTTAACCACTTAACTCCCATGTCTCCTAAACAATTCCACACTTCAATCAGTATGTTGCCCGTTCCTACTGCTTTCGCACCTCCCATCTTACTAAGGGCTCTCTTCACCTCCTCTGTCGATATCTGTCTAACCATGCACTGATTTATGGGTCGGTGCACCTCTTCATCCCCTACACAGCTACTATGCCCACGTGCCTCGTTAAACAATTTACTAAAGTATTGTTCTCACCTCTCTCTTATATCCTCCTCCAAGAAAAGAGTTTTTCCTTTCTCATTGTTGATAAATTTAACAATATCAATATCTCTACTTTTCATATCTCGTGTCTTTGCAAAATGTGCGAAACTAGTTATATATATACTCGTTGATGATGTGAACTTATAATTAATTAATCATATAAGTTGAAAATTTTTCAATTGAATCAAACTCCTACAAAAAAATGATATAAGACACCTCATAGCCCACGGCACTCCCTAACACCCTCTCACATTCCTAAATAAGGCGACGTCATACACACCTCTCTGTCCTGGCACATACTTTGAGGTGTGAGACTCAACCCCTAGAGAAAAAGATCTGTGCCATGCTTTTGCAATAAATCCCATGCATTGAATTATCCCAACTGCTCTCCTGCGATCCTGCCTTTATAAACCACACCCCTTCGCTCAACATTCTGCAAACTATAAACAAAGGCTTCGTGGAGCTCAGAAGGAAAAAAAGAAATTCCTCACGATGAAAACGTGTGCTTTCATCTTTGTCGTTGTTGCTCTCCTTAATGCACCTCACCAGGCAGCAGCAGCTAGGTTCATCCCTGGCGACGCAGCACTCAACGACCAGAAGAACTTCGCTACATTTGGAGGCGTAGGGAGCTACGCCGGGGTCCAGCCCGGCGGTATCCCGTACGGCGGACTTGGGGGCGGACTTGGAGGAGGTGGTGGCATTGGCGGAGTTAATGGGTTTGGTGGACTCGCTGGGGGAATGGGAACATTGCCGACGGGAGGTGGAGGAGGAGGACTTGGTTTAATGCCTTTTGGCGGTGGATTTGGTGGTGGTGTTCCTGGTTCCGTCGGAGCTCTTGGTGGCGGTGCTGGAGCCGGAGGTGCTGGTGGACATGGTGCGCTGCCGTACCCTTGAGAAGTTGTTGGTGTTGCTCTTGTTTATCGGGTTTCTTTTGGATTAGCCTAATTTGTCGTTCATGTTTACTTTATTTTGTACGAGTTTCAACCAAGAGCAGGGTGGTGGTATTACTATATTATGTTATGCTATGGAGGGATTTGTGTTCAAATGAAGGAGGGTGTTATTTATGAATTATAAAGTGTGGTTTACTTTATTACCCTAATTTGCATGGTATTACTATACAATTGGTCAGGACCGGTCCTGGGTTCGTCTAGCCAGCCTGGGTTCGTCATGCAATTGGTTGGTGTGGTTTGGATACGTTATCAAAAAATGGAGAAAATATCTCGTTTTACTACGAAAAGTCTAGTCTTACCAAACGGTTATTGAATGATTTCAATCTGAGATTTTCCAAAAATGATCTTAATTCTTACATTTCTATTTTCGATAATCAATTTTATTTTATTCAATTTATTTACTCAATTTGTTTTGTTAAAATTATGTTTCTCCCCATTTTATTATGAAGTATGATAAATCTTTTACGAGTCCACTACTTAATGAAGAGATTTATAGTATATTATTTCCCAAGCTGCTAGAATTTCTATGTACCAAAATTCCATACACGTACATTCCAATTAGTTCCTCTTCAAAACAACACAAATGCCTTGTCCAGACTCGAGTTCAATGACTTACTTATATGTATAAAAACATGTTATTTGTACACAGTTTATTGACATTAATATTATTTTTTTTAAAATTTTAGTGTGTACAAATATTATTTTCCTAAAACCTTTGTTCAACAGTTAGGCCGTTTCGACCGTCTAGGTGCCGCCTAGGAGGCCAAAAATGACAGACCGTCCCGAATTTATCCTGGGCGGTCGGACTGGGCGCCGCCTTGGGGTCCTGGGAGGTCTCACTGGCCATCTTGGCAGCCGTACAGGGCCACTTAGGGTGCTTAGGATACCGTCATTTTGAACACTTATACTAGCGCGAAATTTTTTGAAATGAATTGTGTTGATTTTTTTTATGAACTTATAACATGGTATCTTGATGCATCTAGATCTATTTTGTACAAATTTTTTTATTTGTGATAGAAAAATGATTCATACCTAGTTTGTCCCCGTGGTAATCAACAAAGATTCGCAAAAAACGACTCAAATTATACCAACGTTAAATTGGCATCATCTATGATAAGTTTATAATACATGAACACGAGGTAAAAAAAACCCTCAGATTTGCGTGTTTTTGATATCGTATGACTCCCTTTAACAGTATTTGATTTATTATGTGTGTATGCATTCACGTATATTGGTATTTTTATTTTTAATCTTGCAAATTTATTTAATTTATTAATATATGCAAATAAAATAAATTTGTCGTCGGCTATGCGACGCTTAGACAGCCGCTTTGACCGCCCAGACTGCATAAGAAGCCCCTAGACCGCCCAACGCACAAAGGGCGCCCTACGCTTTCTCGAACCTTGTATAAAAATTATTATCAGACATTAATTTCATGGAACTCATATGGAGTTATGATAATTTTGAATAAAAACATACCTAACATCGGATGGGCCTCGGCGTACTATTGTAATATAATCCCTATCTCACCTCTATCCTTAAGACTCTGTTTAGTACGAAGATAAACTCTCACTGAGTAATTTTCAAGTGTCGAATGGTATGGTGCCGCGACACCATACCATTGCCGAATATGCATCTCGACCGTCGGATTACATAATAAAAATATTGCTATTGGATAATACTATTTTTCTAAATAATATTACGGCGGCTTTGCTGCGAAAAAAATCTAAACCCCTATTTAAATGTTATAAACTCAAGAGCTAAATATAAACCCAAGGCTAAACCCTAAACCTCAAGGGCTAAACCCTAAAAACCCAAGGCTAAACCGTAATTGTGTCTCGACCGTCGGATGCAGATCCGACGGCCGAGGATGCATATTCGGCACGGTAGGATGCCATTCGGCATTTGGAATTTTGTGTACTCTCACTATACCCATTTGAGGTTGACCCGGAAGAAAGATGGATATTGATAGATAATATTTCTTTTTTTAAAATATGAGATTTGAAGGTATAATTGAATTTTTTTGGTTAAATTATTAATTTGTACTTCATTTATAAAATTATAAAATATAATAAATTTTAATTTTAATTTTAATTTTCGGAAAATTATCTAAAAAATAATTTTTAAATTTGAAAATATTTTTTATTTTTAAAAAAGATATTTTAAGATTTTTAATAATATATTATATGAATTTTGTTTTTTGTAATTTCATTCGTAACCTAAAAAATAATCGATACTCGTTAGTTATTAGATTCAAAAATTCAAAATTTGATGGAAATATGAAAATACATCTTTGCGAGTTCGATAAAAAATAATAAAAAATCTATTTTTTTATTATTTTAATTTAAATATTTTAATCATACATAAAGTACAATTTGTAAATTCACATAAATTTCAAAATCATCACATTAAATTATCGTATCCACTAAACACCGGATTCAAAAATCTCACTATATACTAAACCTCACAAATATTATGTAATCCTGCATACTAAACGCATACAGTAAATCTTATCACTCTATTATTAGCTTATTCTTCCTACTAAACAGAATCTAAATTATATCACAAAATAGGAGCGCAATTACCGATTTCAAATATCTAACAATTGGACTTCATTTTTATTTTGGAAACCCGGTAAGAATAGCGCAATATTGAGGAGGAGAACAAGAACAATAAATATCTGAATGGTGATAACTTATAAAACCAACGGTTAATACAGCGATCCGAATGGGAAAGAAAAAGCCGAACTGTGAATGGGAAAGAAAAAGTGTGGAGTTTGCCTCGAAGGGCAGTCAAAGTACAAGTGCCCCGCCTGCTTAATACCCTAGTGAGTTTGAATATTGAACCTTTTTTTTTCTGTTAAGGGTTACATTCGTTTCCGACTTCGATTTTCTTTGCAATGTTTACTAATTGGTTATGATTTTCGTATTGAATTCCCGCGAGGAACTGAAGTTGTTCTTTGCCATGTTTCAAGAAACACAAAGGTTGGCTGATTTGTTATTTTATTGTGGTTTTGGAGTTCTCTTGGGCGGGTTAAGTTGTGATTGTTTCATTAACTTTTTTCTGGCTCTTTTGCAGAAATTCCTTGCGCAAAAGTGGCGACTTTGGAAGAAGAAATAGTTTTTAAGTGTAAGGGTTGGTTTCGCCGTGTCATATAATCTTTGTTATTGCATCTTCGAATGTAAATATTGTTGTTGTGGCTTGAGATAGTTGAGATTATTCATTTTGCAGGAAAGTGCTGTTGGTGAATTTGAAATTTTATGTTGATTGTTTACGCTGCCTGCTCATTTATATGCTCATTTAATTTCTTGTGGCCGCTCTATTCTCAAGATCTTTAGTGATGATATCCCAGGATATGTGTGTTGGCCTTGAGAATTATGTTGAATAATAAAAGTTCTGTAAAAAAAATTTAGTAAAAAGAGATCTTCAATTGATGTGGTTTTATATGACGCATTTAAGATTTGACCTTTGTGTTGGATCCTGGTTCAGGGACAAATGATGATAAACCATGCTACATTGACGAGCAGAGTGAGTTGCTGGAAGAGAGTCAGCTAAAATCTCTAGGTAGAATTCTTGCTACTGCTATACATTTAATTGCAAATATTTGAAATTGTATCTGTTTTGAAGTTATCAACCTTGAATTTTCGTCTTTGGGCCATGTGTATTATTTAGGAATGTATGAATATTTGATTGTCGGATGGATTACACTATACTCTGTGTGAAGGTTTAGTTCTATGCACTTGTTTGCTCTCTACTATGTTGATCTCAATCTCTTCCAACATTTAAAACTAGAGTTGATGTTTCTGTTGATTTCAGGTATAATTTCTATGAATTACACGGCCAATCTCAAGAAAACTATCATACCATCTTCTCAAGAATCTCAGTAACTGAAAGAATACAAGAATACAAATACTAAATTTTCTTAATAAACAACTTATCCTTTGTTTGGTGAGGTCCCTCCATTTTATAGGACTCACAGGGGGGCTAAGTACGACATTACATGTATTTGCACTGGATGTCAGTTGTAGCCGTCCTGTCAGATTCTACTGTGCTCGTTATGTATTTTATATTTCCTTCTAAAGGCAACTTTGCATTCGAACCCAGGTACTGCTGGCCTATGGTCTTCGAAAGGTAGGAGGTTTTTTTTGTAAGCTTATCTAGGCTTATCCTAAAGTTCTTATGGCCCCTTACCGAATCTTATTTTCTGCTGCCCGATCGATAATGCTACTTATTATTCTAAATTTGGGAACAATGTTTATGAAACTGCTATGATAAGAAGGCAGTTTTAGTACCTGACTTTTGAAGTCTATATGATGGTCTTGCACTCTTTTTACTGCAATATTTCGCTGGAGGTTCTTAATTTCCATGTCAGGGGCCTTTTTTCTGTTCTTGTGAGAATTGTCTTGGATCGAATCCCATTATCTTCCAGTGATGTATGCTGAGTTGTTTTGCACCATGTTGTCTTGTATAGTTTTCAGACATGTGATGTTCAAACTTCCTTCTCCTGATTCTCTTGCAGCAGCATCAAATGAAATCCTTGATTTGATACAAAACAAAAAGCTTCAGAAACTCATATACGACGTCGACTGCTCCGAAGATCCGGGCAATGTAAGTGAAGTTATTGCGAATGATTGTATTCTTAGCTCTTACGAGATTCAGCCAAATTTCATGACCTCAAAAACTAGAGCACTGTCACTGAGCTGTAACCGAACTCTTGACGCAATTTTGCACTTGTCCAGGAGCTAGAGAAAGCCATGGAAGACGAGTCCTTCTGTCTATTCACTCAAAAGGTAACATTCCTACTCGGTATTCTACTTTCTAGTATCATTTCCAGAAGAGTAACTCAATTTTTTTTTTTTTTTTGCGTTATGTTGATTTCAGATCTTGTCCACTTTTGGTCCCTCAACATAACAAGATTCTGCTGTTGTTTGCTCAAGATACACATTACAGTAAATCATAGAGAAGATCAAGGAATTGCTGATGCGGGTTTAGTGTAGTGTAGTATTCATCAAATCAAACTGTCCATTGTATATTTTGCGAACGAGTAATGCTACACATACATAATTTTTTCATACATAATTATGTATGACCAATGAAATATTGACACATGTTATTACAATTGGGGCCCTTAGGTTTAACACATTTGTTTGTGTGTGATTAGGTCTCACATCATACCATGTGTCAACATGCAATTAGTCATACATAACTATGTATGAAAAAATTATGTAAGCTTAGCATTATTGTTTACGAACAGAGTGGGTTAGTTAATGCAAGTAATTTATGAAGTTGAAGTGCTTGAATTATATATTTTACTATGGCTTTAGCTTTACAAAATAAGAGGTCTTCAAAATTAACAATATAAAATTTTGTGAGGCTAATTATTTATATTTATATGATAAATTATGTTCGGGTGTACAGCGTTATATGTCCAGTCTGTGTACAGCCACAATGGCAGCCATCTACGTCACTCAAACACACACAAACCTAACTAATCTAATGGTTGAGATTGTGGCTGTACACAGGCTGTACATATAAGACTGTACACATGAGAATTTCACTTTATAATTTTTCAGGAAATGATTATGTGATTGAGTTTTACAAATTTTATACTTGTTTGTTCAAAAATAGTAAAAATAGTTTAAAGTTCAAAATTTGAGTAAATTTCAATTAACCCCATGTGGTTTGGCATAAATTTAATTAACCCCCTCGTAGTTTTAAAATTTTAATTTACCTCCCTGTGGTTTCGAAAAATTTCAATTTACCCCCGCGTGTAATGCACTTGCGGGAAATGAAAGTAGGATTGAAATTTGTGTTTTGAAAAGACTATTTTATCCCTAATTTCTTTAATATTGGTTTTTTTCGTTTTTTTAAAAAAATATTATTGTAAATATAATTACAAATGAACAATGTAAATATATATTTTTATTATTTTCAAAAATAAAGGGAAGTCAAAATAATATTACAAGGAATTTAGAAAATCTAATAAAATAT
>JAOYMZ010078762.1:0-11621 GCA_025802335.1 Pinguicula primuliflora
TTCTGAAGAATTCAATGAGAGGATCATGAAAGATCTCCTACTTGACAAAATTCTAAAAGTATGTATTATTGAAAACTGTTTTAATAAATGGGAAGTGATATAGATATATGTTATAGATATAGTGATTGGAAAAGTTTTATAAGACTTCTGTAACGGTCGGTCCTCACCTTTATATAAAAAAGATTACAGATAATAATAAATATACAATTTCACACCCTTTTTATTTTCTCTCTCGAAGAATGATTACAACCATATTTATTTTATATAAAATTTATTTCTCTAAATCTTTTTGGTCGGCTAGCAAGACAATATGGTGCTTTGATTATGGTCTCGACGAAAAGAAGGAATCTGGAAGTGGACCATTCTTTTTTCGATTAGGTGGAAAGACACGTTGAATTGTCGCATCAAAACGTCAATAATGGACAGCAGATTTCTCGGACGAAACGACATCAAATTTTAGTCAAATTTTAGCACTGACGTGTCAGAATTTATTTATTTTAAAAATGAGTGATAATTTATATGCACGTGTTGTTTCATTTAACATTTGCCGTAAAATATCAGAAAAAAAAGTTTCATTAACACTTTCCTTAGCACGGATTCTTCCATTAACATTTTCATTTATCGAGATACATTAGTGGATATTTGTATCTAATTGTATTTTAGCTGTTTAGTTGATTTTTTATTTGTGTAGTTATTTATTTTATTTCGGATATATATAGTGTACAGTTGAGGTAAGTAATTTATTTCTGCTATATTCGCTTATTCCTTTTATTATTGTTATAATAATAATAATTACTATTATTACTATGGTTATTGCTAATTTTTTGAGTTAGGGGTCTCTACGAAAATAATCTTTTCATCCTGTTGCGGGGTGGAGGTATGATTGCGTATATCTTACCCTCCCCAGACCCTGCCTAAGGGCGGGATTTTACTGGGTATGTTTGGTTTGGTTTGGTTTACTATGGTTATTGCTATTATTACTATTATTATTACTACTATTACTATGATTATGATTATGATTATGAGTATGAGGATGATTATTATTATTATTTTTTCGAGCTGAGGGTCTACACGGAAACAATCTCCCCAAACTCTGCCTAAGGACGAAATTTACTGAGTATGTTTGATTTGGTTTGGTTTAGTGTCGATTCTTCCAAGGAGTAATGTTCCTTGTTTATTACTACACACATAGAAGGATAATAACCAGAAGAGCTTTTGCAGAAAATAGTACTTTAATCTCATTGGTAGACTATTAAATAGTGTCCGAGAAAATGTTAGTCGATCCTTAAGCACTATTCGAACATGCAGAGGTAAATCACCCATCGGCCATCGCCTACGCTGGGCTTTATATAATAGGAGCAGTGCTACTTGTGCACATTTTATTGACATCATTCATTGACATTGTGATATGACAATCATCACAACCACATGTCATATTATTTATTTCCTTTTACCAAATTGAATTAGGCAAAAGTTACTTCTTTCATTCATAACATGGGTATTTATATAATATTCGGAAATGACTTAAATATCCTTATTAAATCTACCAACATTAACTTATCAATTTCTTTGTCAAAATTGTATCAGGTATGTTATCAACACTAGGACTCAGGATAAAGCTGGTGTTAAAAGGATAGGAAAAGTTATTTTTCATTCTAAATGCTTTTCCCTCATGTTTGAGAGATATCGTGTCACTCCTAATTTATCTAAGTATATGCATTAAGGTCCTGTATCTATTCGGCATATGTGACAAAATGTGATCTCACCCCTGATTACTTTGGATGCAATTCATTTGTAGTTTGTACTTTCTTGGAAGTTTTAGGCTATGAAGCAGGGATACGTCTTTATTGCCACCGTACCTGTATCCGGTGCGTATCGGATACGGATACGCACCGAATATGCCCGATACGCATGAAAATACATATCGGGCCGTATCTGTAATTTTTTAAAATTACAGATATGGTTCGGATACGGCCGTATCGGAACAGATACGGCCATATCGGTGGGAAGAGTGAAGAATTTCCTCGAGCTTGAGCAACAGAGGCGAACGGCGGAATCCGGCGACGGCACAACGACGGGAGCCATGTTCGGACGTAAGCGAGCGGTGGGACCCTGTTATAAACCTTGAATGGAGAACGGAAGAAAAATCTGGAGAGGGAGAGGGAGAAAAAATGGGGAAAGAATGTGAAGAAGGTTCGAGTTAGTAGCAGAATAGGAGGGAAAAGAAGTATGAAGGAGGGAAAAGAGTGGCTTAACAGACGAAAATTTGGGAGAAGGGTTTGAGAAGAAATGGGAGAAAATGTTGAAGAAGGTTCGGGAGAGCAGAGAAACAGTCAAACATAGATGAGAAAGATAGATACTTTGACAATTACCGACTTGTTTTCCATTCAACTTCGTTCACATTATTTATTGGTTGAGAAGACCAATATTGGTTGAGAAGACGTATCGGAACAGATACATTATTTATTGGTTGAGAAGACATGACTAAATTGTAAATTTTTTTATATTTATAATTTAATCCTTATATTTTTAATATTTACATATATGGCCCCGCACCCGTATCCTATATTTTTCATAAAATCTCGCACCCGTATCGGATATGTATCGTATCCGCACCCGCACCCCCGCACTGGTGCTACCTAGGATGGCGCCAACATGGTTTTAGCATTTTTGAATTGAAATTTAATTTTTTTTGTATAAATTACAATTTATACAAAAAAATAAATTAATATAATTTAAATATTAGAGTTTATAAAATTTACGATTATATGGTTTACGATTGATTGAATTTAGCTTTTAAGATTTATAAGATAAGATTTTGAATTTTTCGACGGCAAAGACGTCATAAGATTAATTTAATAAATAAATATAGTAGTTGTGAAACTGAGCGATGCAAGAGCTTCTCTCTCTAGCAAAACCCCAGAACATAGGAAATACGACCAAATCTTCTCCAATTTCACGACCTAACCCGGTCAAGCTGTAGGAATCCGAAACCTATGAAGGAATTATAGCTCAAATCGTGTGTAGTGAGTGGAAGGAGAGGTAGTTAACCAAATGACCGTGCTTAAACCATACCATACCCTGGCTGCATTCTATCGGGATGTCTGAACTGGGAAAGCTTTAGCCAAACCAAGATCTTTTAACCCGATAGTCGTAGGAACCATGAGAAATAGTAGTGCGGTAGAAGGTAGTGGGGACAAACTTAGTGTACACACCCGTATGGAATCGAGTGGTGTGAAGCAAATGGATCTGAAGGAGGTGGTGACAGTGTTTTTCGCGAATTTCCCACGTACATGGGAGAAGGAATCGATGAAGCAGACTTTCGGAAAACACGGTATGATAGTTGAGATCTGTTGCTTGAGAAATTAACAAATTGGGGGGGGGAGATTTGGCTTCGTGAGGTTCACAAATGTGCAGAATGTTGACGAACGGGTGAAGAATAGAGTAGCATTTGGGTCAGTATATACAGATTACGGGCAAAATTAGCGAGATTTGAGAAAGGAGGAAAAAAGGACCCGTCAGAATCTGAAGATGAATAAACCGAGATATGATGTACACAAGGGTGGACAAGGGGAGACCTGAGTTACAAGGAGGTTGTCTTATAAAGAAATGGAATGATGAGGATGTAGGATACACGGATTGCACTAGAGAAGGGGAATGGGAGTCAGTCAGAATTGATGATGAGGACAAAAAGGGAGGATGGAGACTGGTTGAGGTATTCAAAAGTGGCGGTACTAAAGGAGGTGGAAGGAGGGCAGGAGTTTCAGAGTGCCTTGTGCCGTGGGGGTATAGAAAATTGAAAGTTTGTAGTATGGGTGTAGGAAAATTGTTGATTCGAGGCACGGATGGGGAGGAATTGAACACATTGTTGAGTATGGATAAGGAGTGGACAGAGGGGTGGATAATTAATTGGCTGAATGAGGTTGAGAATGTGCAAGAGCTTGAGTATCTGAGGCAGATAAGGGTGTTTGGACTACCCCTGAGAGCATGGACAAAAGCAACTTTCGAAGCTATTGGTGCTAAGATCGGTAGGTTGGTAAGAGTGGATAGTGTTACTGAGAAAAAAGAGTATCTTGAAGCTGCACAATTATTAATCTGTAAGAAACTAGGTCCAGTAGTGCAAGTGAAGTGGAATATGAATGTGGATGGGAGAGACTATACATTATGGATAATGGAGGTACCAGAAAGGAGGTTTGAAAAGGAATAGTGGGGGAATGAAGTACTTTATGATAGCAGTGAGGAGGAGCCACCCATACAAGGGGAGGAAGTGAAGGAATCTTATGAGGATGGTGAAATATGAGAAGGAAGAGGGAGTGTTGGGGGTGGTGGTGGTGGTGAAGGGAGGGTAAGGAGGAGGAGGAATGGGAGCAAAGGGATAATATGATAAAGGAAAAGTATTGTGAAGGACAAGGGCATTTGTGGCAGACACTGGAGGGCTCTGTGGAGGAATGGATGAATATGTGTGAGGACCAGATAAGCCATGAAACAGGTGGGAATATAGCTGAAAGAGCGGAGGTGGCAGTGGAGTGTGGCGAACAAAATGGGAGTGCCCGAGTGGAAGATAAGGAAACAAGCAGGGGGAGCGAAAGACGGTGCAATAAATGAGAATGGGGTTGTAAGATGTAAGCAGGAGGTGGAACAGGAAGGGTGAAAAACACGGAGGAGGGTATGAATCGTCAGTGGGAGATATGTAAGGTAAGAATGGAGCAAATTTTGAAGAAACAATGGAGGGGTTAGAAATAGGGGATCAAATGATGCGAAGTATAGGTAACAGAAAGGGTAGGGGAAGAAAGAAAACAGCACAGATGAAGAAGAATGATAAAATCAGAAAAGAATGTATAAGGGAGGTTAAGAAGAAGAAGAAAGGAGAGAGATATAAGTTGGGTGTAAATCGAATGCAGAGTCAGACTATGTTAAACTCACTGTCAGATAGTAAAATTATAGCGATGAATAGTAGGCTTAGGAGAAAAGAGGCAGACAAGATTTTGAGTATGGGTAAGCCGATGGGTGTGTGTGTGGGGAGGAGGAGAAGCGATCATTGTTGGAGTTACAGATTATGGAGCCTAGGGACAAGCAGAGATAGAGAACGAAAGAATCAGGAGGTTGGAGGAGGATAAAGCGGAGATAAAGAGATGAGGATAATGTCAATGAACGTCAGGGGAATGAGAGGGGGACAGGTAAGAAAGGAGCTGAGGAAGTTACTGAAGGAGAAGAAAGTGGATTTCATGGGAATACAAGAGACGAAAAAGGAAGTAATTAGTAAAGTGTTTTATCAGATTATTTGACATGAGGAGAATTTTGACTGGTCATACAAAGGTTCAGTGGGTGCTTCGGGGGGTCTGTTGAGTATATGGAAAGAGAAGTTTATGTGTAAGGAGATATGGGATGAGGAGGGAGTGTTGGGAGGCACAGGACAATGGCAGGGAGTGACAAATGAAATAAATCTGGTGAATGTATATGGAGTTGGAGAAATTGAGGGTAAGAAAGACAATGGGAGGCAATATCAGTGCCAATTCAGCAGAAATTTAGGGATGGATGGTGTGTGTCTGGAGACTTTAATGCAGTGTTGAAAAGAGAAGAGCGAAAAGGATTGACTGAGAGTAGTGTCAAAGAGATGCAGGGGTTTAATGAGTTTGTGAATGGGAATAAACTTGTGGACATTCCAATGATAAAATGCAGGTTCATGTGGTACCGCCAAGCACTGGGCTCAATGAGCAGGTTATATCATTTCTTAATGAATGAGAAATGGATGGAAGGTGCTAATCAATGGAGTTAACAGGGGTTACCGAGGCAGGATTCAAATCTCGGTTCTGCTGGTGGATAAGGTAATTAACTGGGGAGCAAAGTAGATGAAAATGATGGATAGTTGGTTGGAAGATAAGGATTTTAAGGAGTTAGTTGAAGAGATATGGAGAGAAATGAGGGTGGAGAGATATACTGGCTTTAGGGTAAAGGAGAAGCTGAAAGTACACAGACAGGGAGTTAGGGAATGGTGTAAGAAGAAGAAGTCACTATCGGAGGATAGAATCAATAGATTAATGGAGGCATTAGAAGTGTTGGGACCATGGGCTGAATGAGCAGGAACAGAATGAGGCAGGAAGAACATGGCAGGAGATGAAGAAGGCACCAAAAGAGGTGGAGATTACATGGTATCAGAAATCTAGAATGATGTGGTTGAAGGATAGAGACGAGAATACGAGGTTGTATCATAACTGTGTGAAGGGTAATAGAAATAGAGATAATATTTTTGGGGATATGGAAAGGTATAGTAAGGGTGGATGCCCTGGAACAAGTGAAGGAGTGCTTCAGACATGCTTACGAGGAGAGATTCCAAGAACCATGTAATTAAAGGCCACTGGAATGTGTAAATATAAAGAAGTTGAGTGAAGAGGAAAAAGGAGAGCTGATTAACTCGTTTAAAGATAAGGAAATCATGGAAGCAATTGAAAGTTGTCGAGGGAAGAAAAGCCCGGAACCGGATGGTATCAACGTCAACTTTGTTAAGAAATTTCTTCCCAGTATGAGCCAGGATATTATTCATGTGATGTGTGAGTTCCATAGCAATAGCAGAATAGTCAAGGGGATAAAGCACAGCACAACACACTGATTGCAAAGAGAGGATCACCACATGAAGTACAAGATTACAGACTCAGTATCCTGGTGGGCTCTATGCATTTGATATTGTCCAAAGTGTTGGCAAGAAAGATGAGAGTTGTTATGGATGGAGTGATATCTGAGAATCAGACAGCTTTTGTGGGTGGGAGATAGATTGTAGATGGAGAACTATGTGCAAATGAGATCATTTGGGATATGAAGCACAAGAAGGTGGCAACATTGGTGATTAAGCTGGATTTTGAGAAAGTGTTGATCCGGTGAGTTAGAAATACTTGGATAAAATGGCTGACAACTTAGGTTTCCCGGTGAAGTGGAGAGGATGGACACAGGAGTGCTTAAGAGCAATGGGGAAATGTGTGGCGAAAAAACAAACAGTGCGTGAGTAACAAAAATCATTGAGCTATGGCCAGATGGCCGCCGCTACTGTGCTGCCCACGATGCCAGAGGTGTTTCCCTTGGCTATCCTCCCCGGACCCAGCTGGTCAAACAAAGAAGGCAGCGGCTGGAAATTATTGGAAGTCGCTCCCCAATCTGCTCAACCAGAATGCTCGGTACCTGTTTGACAGAATGCTCAGCCAATAGAACAAAATCCAGAAACTGCAGCTATGTGTGCAACAATGCACGCAACACTCACTGGAGCTTGCTCCAACACACCAGGTGCAGTCATCCCTGAAAACATCACCGTCACACCGAGAATTCCACAACTTTGCCAGATGAGGCCTCGACAAAGGTACCAAAGAAGGGCCAAAGGGAAGGTCGATTATCTAAGCTCAGGTCAGCCTCTGTCTCATATTACATTACAAATTTCCCATCCACTTGGACTAGAACTGAAATGTTCCAAGTTTTCTCTGCCTATGGGAGTGTCCTTGATATACATTTGCCTAGGAATTTTGATAGTAATGGCAGACAATATGGTTCTGTAAGATACATGAAGAGTTTAATCCTCATTCTCTGCTGGAAAACTTGTCTGATATTTTGGTTGGTCTGGCAAAAATCAGTGTGCACCTAGGCAGGGAGCACACTTCTGCAGCATCAACTATTACAGCTCTACCTGCTGTGAGAAAACCAGCAATACCTGAGCCACATCAATCACACAAGAGAACGATCATCCAATTCAGCCCCCCCTCCCCGAAGAGGATAAATGGCTTCAACGTGTTTAGTCGGAATTCCATCTCCCTGTCTGGACATAACATCAATGAATAAAGTCCTGTGTGATGATGGGTATGAGGGCTCCTCAGCAGTTAGATTAGAGGGAGGTGAAATTCTCCTCAAAAATTTAGATACTGGGACGCAGATGAAGCTTTTACTGGATACAACTGGCCATCGCATGATGTGCCTCTATGGTGTGAGGCCATGGAAATTGCTGCAAGGGAAGCCAGCTTGAGCCACCTGGGTACAAATCAGAGGAATTTCAATCCACTTCTGGTCTGAAAAACTATTTGGAACCATGGCGGAACACCTGGGAGAATTGATATCTCTTGACGAAAAAATGGTTAATAAACTGGAGATGATCATTGGTAGAGTTCAAATCCTCATAACCTCTACTATGTGGATTCATGAATATATCCAAGTTGACACAGGGGAAAGTAATTTCTCAGTCACAGTGATAGAGGAAACCAGTATGTCAAACACATGGAGACTTTCGGTAGAGAAACACCAAGATAAAGAATTCGAATAGCAATGGCCTATGTTGGGCAAAGACAAAGCCAAAGCAGAACTGAGAAAACAGGCAGCTCAACTGGCCTCAACAGACAGCAAGGACAAGGATCCATCTGGAATGGAACAGGGGTTCTTATTAGGAAAAAAGGCTTTTGAAATTGCTACTGCAAAAATCCAAACTGTTGAAAATCCAGAGTCTGCAGCAGTTGCTGCTGAAGAGCTAGCCAATGCCTTTGATGGTGAAATAGTTGCTGAAGAAATGGTTGCTGATGTGGATGTCGCAACAGTTGCACCATCAAATTTTGCCTCTAAAAATGCTGCTATCGCTATTGCAGTGACTCCAGAGTTTACTTTGCCAGTAACTGCAGAACTTCTATCTACTGAAATTCCAGACTCGACAACAATTGCTGCTGAAGGGACAGTCACTATCTCTTCTCTAGCTCCAGGAACACAGGAAGAGCAATAGTACCAAGAAGATGCCCGAGCAATTAGACAGTTAAAAATAGCCATTTGGGCAGAATTGTATGATGGCCTAATCAAATCATTCCATAAGTTGAATGGATATAGGACTAAAAAATCTCCCTGGGATGATGCAGCGAATGACATAGTCCGTGCAATGCACAAATGGAAAAACTCAGAAATGATGAAACCTCGCACCCCTCCCCCCGAGGTCAAGCAACTGATTTCGGTTACTGAGCAACAGACCCCAGATTGCAATCCAAGAAAGAGTTGGGCTGACCAAGTGGAGGAGGAAGAGGCTACATAGGTCCCTCCACACCATGACCTGAGTGCACACTAGGAACTAAGGACTAACCAGGACAAGGAGGAGGAGGCTACGCAGGTCACTCCTCACCATGAGCTGAAGGAGTCCCCTCAAAAGCAATCCAGTTCGAGGCACCGCAGGCGCGGCCGCCCGAAGAAATACTGACATTCTGTTTTGTTCTGTGATTGTACGTTTCATAACTATGCCCACTTTTGGGGCTAGTTTTATATAATCACTTTTGCTATTAATAAAAACTCAAAACTTTTGCGGAAAAAATGAGTGCTTGAGATCAACAACTAATTCAGTCTTGGTGAATGGGAGTCCATCGAAGGAGTTTACACCACAGAGGGGTTGAGACAAGGTGACCCAATGTCATTGTTTCTGTTTTTAATTGCTACTGAGAGCCTGGATTATATGCTGAGGAGGGCAGTGGCTGAAGGAATGATTGAACCTGTGGAAGTGGGGAATAATAGAGTTAAGATATCACATTTACAGTTTGCAGACGATGTTATTCTGTTTGGTAAGAGTTCTTGGGAAAATATGAGAGCATTTAAAGTAGTACTGAGGTGTTTTGAGCTTGTTTCTGGGCTGAGAATTAATTTCCAGAAGAGCTCTCTGATGGGGCTTAATGTGGAGATGGATACATTGAACAAAATGGCAGAGTTCTTGAATTGTAAAGGGGCACAATTCCTTTCAAGTACTGGGTTTTCGGTTGGAGCAAGGGAGAATCAAATAGAGATGTGGAAATCAGTGATATCACGAGTCAGGAAAGTGACTAAGAAATGAATGAATAGAAATCTTTCGATTGTAGGTCGTGTGACACTAATCAAGTCAGTACTTGTCTCTTTGCCTACCTACAATTTCTCTATGTTTATAGCATCTAAACAAGCTTGAATCCCTGTTTAATACCTTCGTTGGGGGAGGGGGAGATGAAAAAAGAGTGTCTTGGGTAGCTTGGGATAAGGTGTGTCAAACATATGAACAGGGGGGATTAGGAATTAGGAGATTGACTGAGTTTAATACATCGCTAGTAGGAAGTGGGCGGGTAGAATATGGGAAGAGAAAGATGAGCTATGGTAACGGGTAGTGGTGTTAAAGTATAGTAGGAAGGGATACTTAGAGGTAGGAGGATGTAGAGTATTGATAAGGGTGGGGGGAGTAGGGGAAGCTGGGAGCAGTAGAAGGGAAAAGAGGTGTAAGGAGTCAGGATGGTAAAAAAATGATAGTAGGATATCAATAGAAGGTTGGTTTGTAGATATGATGCGAGTACGAGTTGATTATGGAGAGAGAACAAATTTTTGGGAAGATGTCTAGGTAGGGGATCAAGACTTAAAAGAGAAATCTTTAGAGGTTAGACAATTTGAAGGGGAGATGTGTAGCAAAACATGGAAAATGGGTTGAGGAGAGGTGGGAGTGGGAGTGGAGCTGGAGGAGGGAGATGTTCGAATGGGAAAAGGAGGTGTGATAGGAGCTATAAGAAATATTGTCTCATGTCTCTTTGCAGGTTGATATGGAAGATGTTTGGAGATGTGTTGATACACCGTCTGGGAGATATGAAGTCGTTGCTGCATACTACAAGATCATAGAGCTACGAAAACCGGGATTTACAAATGCTGAGGTAGAAAGGTTGAAGGAAGTATGGTGTAAGTTGGCCCCGAAGAAAGTCTCCATACACTGCTGGAAACTGATGCAAGGCGGGTTACCAACGAGAAGTAATTTGAAGCGAAGAGGCACCTTGCACGATCAGGTTAGTGCAGAGTGTGTTCTATGCGGTGAGGAAGAGGAAATTGAGCAACACATCATGATAAATTGCCCATTTCGCAAAAAACTTGGGAAAGGACAATGAATTGGTTGCTACAACAACACATACAACTATGAGACTTCCAGTACCATCTAGATGTCAAGCTTGTAGGTATAACAAATGAGGTATGGAAAGTGTTCTGGTTGGTGATCTGTTGGGCAATATGGATTGCACAGAATCAACAACATTTCAATAGTATAGTGCCTGAGCTAGATGATGTATTGCAAAAGATACAAAGATGCACATGGTTGTGGTTGAAAGCAAGAACAAAAACTGGAAGCTTCACGGCAGATATAAGGGGTTGGATTTGGGAACCGATATTGTGCTTAATAGGATGTAACTAATTTTTGGCTGGAGCATAGTATAGGTGTTGTAAATACATTGTGTAAATTTTTGAAATCAATATATTTGCCTTACCATATTAGGTTTAAGTGTTTATAAAATTCAGAATTTATAATATTTAGCGTTTTGGGTTTATAGGTTATGATCTTAGTTTTTCGGCGGTGAACCTGTCGTAATATTAATCTTATTTTATTTATTTTAAGGTTTAGGAAGTGTGTATATTAAATTTCGACAGCTAGAATATCAAAAGAACACGGTAGTTGAGTTAGTAAGAGGGGATGGTGAAATATGGGTGGGAAGAGTACAAAAATCTTCTCCCCCGAGCGCTCTGTCCTGAGCGCTCTGGAGGTTACGCCCCGAGTGGATCAGGGCCGTCTGATCGATATCCGATGGCCCTGGAAGCACCCCATACCCCCCACATGTTCCTCTGCCCTCCGCCCC
>JAOYMZ010078773.1:0-27365 GCA_025802335.1 Pinguicula primuliflora
GTAGTTTAAGAGCTGTTCAAATCGAGGAGAACCTATCGTTCGCATCTTTATTAGATCTCATTTACACCAGATATGGTTTTAGTAGAGATACAATAGATTTTGTTTTGCAGTACAATCCCAAAAGGAAGTTCGACCATGCAGAGTCTACCATTTTCCTGCATGATGACGGTGATGTTGTTGAATTTTTAAGCCAACATGAGAACGAAGATTCAACGAGACACACCTTGAAAGTTGTTTTCGTCCCGAGAGAGTAGCAGAATGCGCGCCTGAGACCCTGAACCAAGATGGCATGCAAGCTGACTCCATGGTTATGCCATTACATGAGTCCACGACATTCGATGTGGCAATGCATGTAACCAATGCTAACGGACTGGTTGCACGTAAGCTCAACGTCAACGAAACAGAAGTCGTGATGAACATTCAGGCCAAGTCACCTTGTGTTGATACATTTGCAGCAGCAAATGGATCCGACACAGGATCACACAGTCTTAACTCGCCGGCACCGGACTACAAAATGGTGCATGACGAGGAAGCATGTCGCGGCATACATTTCCATGTCGTTCCCATAAATACACTTTTTCCTCCCCCAAAGGTACATGGCAAGAGGAGAGGAAGGCCAATTTCTCCGCATTCTATAGCGAAAGGCGAAGCAAGAATGAAGCGAAAGAATCGCTGCTAGAAATGCGGTGTCCTCGGATATTATGCGAAGACATGCAGCATGAGACATGTTGATAAGGAAAACGAAACAACAAATCGATGGCGGGAGTGAGGGCAACAACCTACAATTCGTATCGTACCCTTTTCAATTTTTCTTTTGCTGAACATTTAATTGAGACTTGAGAATAAGGATTCAGTTTTATTCATTTCATCCATGTAGTTGTGAATTTAGTTGTATTCATTGCTTAATCATAATCGATTCATTAGCATAATCATATTCTATAATGTAATTCAGCACTTCCAATATGTTGGATTTAACGTGGCCTACGAGTAAAGTGGGAACCTACGTGGAAGCACATAATCCATTGTTGATTGTTCTATTCACGTCGGATGGGAAGGGCACGACTATACGTGGTAGACCCGAACACGCCGTCGGGCAATAAGCATTTAACAATAATCAAGAACAACCCTCCTGACCTCAAACAATCGTGGATATCCCGGAATATCCGTGCTCCAAATATACTGTAATCAATTGTTCAATCCATGTCTGACGATACGAGCTCGATTATACGTGATAATCTCGAGTCGGGCCCTAAACTATTAAACAAATAAAGCAATCGACAGGACCACGACCCATCATGGTGAAGAGACATTCGTGCTCTAACTATTAAATAAACAAAACAATCGACAAAACCATGACTCATCGTGGTTATCTCAGAAGAGACCTTCGTGCTCTTACCATACTGTATTAAGCACAACATACGTGATAAGCCCGGATAATGCAGTTGGGCCCTAAACTATTAAACAAATAAAGCGTCAAGCGATCGACAAGACTGCGACCTATCGTTGTTATCCCGGAAGAGTCATTCGTGCTCCAATTATCCTGTAATCCATGGTTCTATCCATGCCTGACGGTACGAACTCGACTATACGTGGTAATCCCGGTTACTTCAGTCGGGCACTAAACAAAGAAACAAATAAAGCAATCGACACGACCACGACCCATCGTGGTGACGAAACATTCGTGCTCCAACTATTAAATAAAAAAAGCGATCGAGAGCACTGCGACCCATCGTGGTTATCCCGAAAGAGACCTTCATGCTCCAACTATACTGTATTAAGCACAACATACGTGATAAACCCGGATAATGCAGTCGGATCCTAACAAACAAAGCGATCGACAAGCCCACGACCAGTCGTTGTTATCCCAGAAGAGTCATTCGTTCTCTAATTATCCTATAATCCATGGTTCTATCCATGTCTGACGGTACGAGCTCGACTATACGTGGTAATCCCGATTACCTCAGTCGGGTCCAAAACTATTAAACAAACAAACTAATCGACAGGCCAACAATTATATGTGGTAAACTCGGATAATGCAGTCGGACCCTAAGAAATAACACTAAACATAATCTAAATTTCATTTAAGTAACGCATGGACTTATAATTGTAGTATATAATTCATTACTTTTACACAGTTTAAATTTCGTTTAACACCTATATAAACTGTGAGACGAACAATGTATGATTGATTCACATCCAAGACAAGTTGCTCATATGAGGTATGTAATAAAGTCTCTTTGTTTCCAATCTACTTGAAAATATTATCTTGAATCCCACAAGTGCATTAGCAGTTATAGCACCCGATAAAAACTAATATATTCCCACGCATGTTTGTCCATTTATACTCTCTTAGCTTGTCAAATAGAGTAATTAGAGTTCCTTTTTTTAAATATATATTTTAACCATAATTAAATACTCGAATAGTAAAGTCGGAAATAACTCATCAGTCGACGAAATCACGATGCATTCGTGGTTAAACCGGATATCTCAGTCGGGCCCTTACCCTAAAACCCAAATCCCTAAACTAACATTTCCAATACTTATTATTTTAATATTTATCCAAAAAAAAATAAAATAAAATACTGCGTGTGTAGTCTTTTCATAGACTGCGCATCTTTCCATGAACAGAGCGAGTTTCGAGATTCTTTTGTGATTGGAGAACAGCTGGAACAATTATGATCATTCAAGATCTTGTTCTATAAATAGATACGTTGTTGCCGAACAATCAAGAATACCTACTCCTCATTCGTCGGGCCATATCGGGTCATGGTATTCAGCGGTTACAAAGTCAAAAGCAGCAGGTGCTACGACAAGGTCGTCGAGGGCTGCATTGGATGAAAAATTGCCAGTTTTAGCAATGTTGTTGCACAGGGCGACGAGGTGTGCGACTTCGGAGGCGAAGGTAATTACAAAAGTGATGATGGCACGGAAGTCGATGAGTGAGGCGACAATAAGGTCGGAGGCGATCACGACAAGGGCAAAAATGATATAGTGCACATCCAACACCTGCACCCCTTTCACACCTCCCTCACAATAAAGTGGATGGACCCCACACATGTTGGTGTGTGTGCTTGTGATGGGGTGTGGAGAGGTGTGTGTAATTGGGGGGGTGCTATATCATTACTCTAACAAGGGCGATAATTGAATCGGCTAAGGCTGCGACGGCGACATCCATGATTTGAACTTTTAAACTCTTGAATTTTTCTCCGTCGGAGATGATACAGTAAAAAAATCGTGTTCCGGCTACTGACTTTATTAGAAGATATTAAGAAGATTTAGCATTTTATTTTTTTTCTTCCTTTTCTTTTAAAAAAATAATAAAAATAAATCAATAAGATAAGAGATTACAAAATAGATTTGGGCATAATTACTTTTCAATTCACTTCCAATTATTCCCCAAAATCGGCGAGTAATTTGACGATTCAATTCCTGTTCGATACATTTTCAGGTTTGGACTTCACGGATCTCTCGAATTTCCATAATGGTAAACGTTCTGCCATGGATTTTCTCTGATTCTCAGCCTGAGTTTCGCTTCCGACGATTTGCTTTTGCTTTCTCCTCAATTTGCCTTTTTTCTGTTGTTTCCGGTGGATTTTGCAGATCAGGTTCATACTGTTGCAGAATAGGCAAGGCAAAACTCGACTGGCGAAGTATTACATTCCTTTAGAGGAATCGGAGAAGCATAAAGTCGAGTACGAGGTAACTTTTGTAATTTCGAAATTCTCTGCGAGCAGATTTTATGAATTCGGGGATCAATTCCTGATTGCATTGCATTGATTGTTGCAGGTTCATAGATTGGTTGTGAATAGGGATCCCAAATTTACCAACTTTGTTGAGGTGATCTTTTCGTTTTCACAGTGTATCACTCTACAATTTAATATCTGATCTTGTGATTTTGCATATTCTATTGGGAAATGCTAGTATATTCTTACTCCGGTTGGAAATGTTGGTTTCCTCTTTTTATAGCCCAACAAAAAATTTCATACTCCATTCTATTAAGTTGAATTGGCTTGTAACTTCACTGAAATGTACTGTCTGGCTCTGGAGTACCCACTGTTAGAATGAATTGTTAAGCTTGACAATTTTACTTGCAGTTTCGTACCCACAAGGTCATCTACAGGCGTTATGCTGGTTTATTCTTCTCTCTGTGTGTAGACATCACTGACAATGAGTTGGCTTATTTGGAGTGTATACATTTGTTTGTTGAGATCCTGGATCATTTTTTCAGCAACGTATGTGAGCTTGATTTGGTCTTCAATTTCCACAAGGTATATGTCGGGCACATCATGCATGTTTGTGCTATTTCGTATGAGTTTCTCATGCTGTAATATCATTCAGTTGAATTGATCTATTAATAGTGCTGACATTCTAGTCTAGGATTTGTCTTTTAAATCAGTTTTGTTATGTGATTGTTGCTACTATGATGCTTTTTGTTTTGTATCTCTGTTCCTTTTAAGGTATATCTGATACTAGACGAGTTCATACTTGCTGGGGAGCTGCAAGAAACAAGCAAGAAGGTAACCTTTGGACCAAACCAACCTTTTCCACAATCAGGCAGTCTGCAGTCATCGAACTGTTTTAATAATGAACACGATTCTTATATATAAAGACTGTGGGTGGAACGGATCTGGGGTGTGTGCGGTGAGGTAACTCACCGCCGCACACTATGTAGTATGCATATGGCACTGCGGGATTGGTGCGGTAGGTGGGCCAGTGTTCAACAGGTCAATCCCGCAGTGCTACATGGACACTGCACACTACCCCTCTTCCGGGTGGAACACCGTATAACTTTCAACAGCCTGGTAGTTTGCAATTGCACCGAGTTTCGGGTGTCTATATGAGCAGTTATGGAACTTCCAGACAGATGAACTGTTCTGTTTTTGTATATTCATGGCTATTTATGTACTTTTAGCGATCGATCTCTTCCTACTTCCTTACATTTTTCTTCTCCAGGCGATCATAGAGAGGATGGGTGAGTTGGAGAAGCAGGAGTAAAGAGATCATGCAATATTTATTGGCTTGATCCAGCAAGCCTTGTATGATGTAAAACACAGTGTTATCATCACCTTCTATCTTGTTATATGTCAAAAGTCCTGAGAATTCCAGTCGTGATGTGTATTACCTTAGAAATCTCTCTAAGACCAGTCCACAGCTGTTGAAAGTTGAATCCCAAATGACCGTCTCTTAATTTATTGTTTCTGTTGTTTTTTCCTCCAAAACGAAAGCTGGACAGCACTTGCTATGACGACAAAACTGAACCAACCGGTTGGAAAAGGATTTTTTCTTATAAAGAGTGATGCTTGATGAAGAGACTGATAACAGACATGAGACACGTATCCGTAGTAGTGGAAGCCCCTCGTATGATGAGCTTGTCGAAATTGAGAGAAGTATATGCAATGTTTTAAGAGCCTCTATTCGGGGTGCATACCTCTGTTCCGAGAAGGCTGTCGTCTAGCTCGCTTATCAAGTGTTGGGTGGTTATCCTTCACCCTTTTCAAATAATGTCTAAGTACCCACTTAGGGATACTTGAACGGGCGTCTAGACCTGCTATGCGGGCCATGGACGTTCTAGGATCAACTATTACTTTTTCGAACACTTTGTCGTCACTAATAAATATGAACTTGAACCTTCGTTTCTTTAAGGCACTTTCCACTTATACGTTGGCTTGTTTCAAAGCTAATAGAATACAGTAGATGAAAGTTGAAAGGTATTATTCAAAAAACAATAAAGTTTATTCGTAAGCTTTCCCACATAACAAAACGCACAAGCATGTTAAGTTAAGTTTATTGTATTGAAAACATGCACCAACATCATTCATCACCATCACTTCAACAGGGCTCATGAGATCAGGGGCACTTCTTCCGTCCGCCGTGTGTGGTCATCTTCGCGTAGCACGGGCAGGAATCCGTGTTGCCGGAAGTGCCCGGCGGCACGCAGCTGCAGCGCGCGCAGCACGTGCCGCAAGCACGGTGGCACAAGTTCTGACGGGACGATAATCTGCACCTCCGGGCGCACTGCGCTTTGCAATCTAGCGATCGATGTTCAAGATAGAAACGCCAGATGATAAAGATAGTGCAGAAAATAATTTTAAAACCAAAAAATAATAATAATAATACTCACTGATACTAGCAACACCCAGACCATCAGGGTTCACCGCACTGGCATCCAAGCCTTGAGGCTGCATATTAAAAGAAGGCAGATTACATGAATAAGAGATTTACGTTTCTACCCCCCCAACAAAAAAAGGGACGAGGGGGCGGCGGCCCCCACGATCAAAACTGCACTACACTTACGTTTTGCTGATAAGCTTGCGTGATGGATATGAATATGAAGAGAGCGAGAGCGAGAGCTAAGAGGGACTTGGAAGCTATTGCCATGGCTGAGAATGCTGCCTGTTATTGCGAGTGGAGAAATGGGTACCCAAGGGATGCATATTTATAGACTAAGTATAGGGGTGCAAATTGCAATGCAAATATGTTGAGAGAAACGTATGAGATTTAGCAACTTAGGTGGGTGTTCAAAATAGGAATTCGGGAGTATACAGTGAGTTCCTAATTGTATACTATACAGTGCCCTCGTGACACTGCGGGATTGGTCGGTCAACGGGCTCATGCAAAAGTGTTAAATACTGACTTACACTTACCTGTCACACCAAACCCTTCAAAATACTCAAACTGGATTCGTACCCGAATTCAATATCCGATAGGTTTGAATATATCTATATATATTTTGGGCGGGGGGTCGAAAATTAAAATCAGAGCAATCAGTACTCGAAAAATTTAAGATAATTATGTTTAGACTATCACGACACTATCAATTTTCGAAATTGGTTACACCATTGAAAAGCCTATACATAAGAGATGAAAAAACTCATATTGAGACACGATTCCGACAACTTTGTTACCTGTAATTTCTAACATCCTTGGTTCCTATAGTTAAGTAGTTTATAATAGGATTTTAGACTTCGTCGCTGGAACCGTGCCGGAATATACGGCTTTTCATCTCTTATGTATAAGATTTCCAATGGTGAGAACATTTTCGAAAATAGATGGCGGCATGCACAAATTGTATATGTGTTGTGCGCCCCCAATATTGTACATATGAAGCTCTTATTTGATTGTCAGAACCCTAATTAAATAAACAAATTCCGATATTGAGGACTAAGGTTGCACAATTTGGTTTCGGGTTTGGGTATTGGGTCTGGGTATTGCAATACCCAGACCTGAACCCAATTTTTCGGGTAATGAAAATCATTACCCGTATCCGTTTCGGGTACCCGTTATCCGAACCTAGCGGGTATCGGGTACTCAATATCGAGTACGGGTGCTACCCGTCTTTTGTTTTGCTTTTAAAAAATTAGGGTTCGGGCGCCTGGACCCGAACCTGGACCTGGATTTCAGATTTTTTTTAATGTTGGAGTCAAAATCCAAACCCAGAATGATACTTAATACGCGCCAAATATCGGGTTCGGATAAATTCGATAACTGCTGGTATTTTGTGGAGGCCTCGAGGATAGAATATACCAATATGTTCATTTTCTGTCTTTAACAAGCTCCACTTCGGTCTTTTTTATTGAACTTGTTCCAATGTATGGGTTGGCACTTGGCAGTCACAGCGATAGTAGTTATCTTGAGACAACATTCCCTTCATCAGAAAACTTGGTCACTGCAAGGATCTTTCCTCAGTATCAACCTCGCGGTGCACAGATGCTTACGCCACCAAGTTATGCCTCTTCGGCCCCCAAGTTGCACTCTGGGACCTCAGGATCCTCTTTAGGGGTTCGTTTTTTGTGCCTTTTTATCATGCCTTTTGCCTCATATATTTAAAAAAAAAAATTAAGTCTTTTATGCAAGCTGTCATATCAGTGGCACACGTAGGGCTCAACCCGTAGGATAAAAAGTAATATTTAATGTTATTAGGGTGTAACTTAGAAAAGGACAGATATTGGGTGATGGAGGATAATTTTCTTTGGATACATCATATATTGCTAATAAAATCTGGGTATTACACCAATTTATAATTTCAATTATTGCCGATCGCCAGTTGTCTAATTTTGTTATATCAATTAAATGTATATACCAAACCAAAGATACAAAAAAATATGATATGAGGTCTTTTCTAAACTTTAATTAAACTATTTAACTTATTAGAGACCCTATCACATGTTTGGCAGGATGTGCATAATTTTTACCTAGCCAAGCACCTTATACAGATGTAATCGTTACGGTTTCTTTATAAAATCTTTGCTTAACCAATAAAAATAACTATTTAACTCATCAAGAAAAGATAAAACGAAATTATCACCTGTGATATTGTCGGAATTCTAATGGAGCATGGGATATTGGATCTTATATGTATAGGTTTTCCATTGACATGGTCAATTCTAACATCCGCAACAACAACCAACTTTATAAATCTGTGTAAAACCTTGCGCCTGTATAAAACTCCCTCATAATAATAGTTATGAAGGCATGAAGTATATGCCAAGGTAAGTAGGGACAAATTTAGGGAGTTTCAAATCTGAATATTGGGTTAGAAAATATTGCCATAAAATTATTTTCGATCATTTTTAGAATTGATCACGGATTTTAATTTTTGCGACTAAAAGTGATGGAAAAGTTAGGAATTTTATGGGTTAAATATTTTGTACATTAAACTCATATTTTTGGGGTTCAGAATTTGTGATTTACTCCCGAATATCTTCCAAAAACATTCGTGATCTTTAAAAAATGGACAAAAATAATATTATTTTTTGCGGTGTCCTAAATTTCTATAAGGGAACTGTTCCATTATCAAACGTACATTTCGAGCTTTAGACTTTAGGGTCTAATGGGCGGGGGGCATAATTATATTCTCGGACAAAATTTATTATTATGAACCAGAACTGACTTTTGTGTAGAAGGCCCCTACTTTAAAAAAGTTCGTAAGAAAAGAAGAAATTGACAAAGACTTGAATTAAATTGGTGAGATCACTGGGATTTTTACTTGTAATGACGAAAGTTATCTGAAGGGAAAGTGACTATAAACGGCGTCGTTAGCTGTCATCTCAAAAGCAAGCAATGTATGAGCAGAAATGGAGACCCGTACGGTACAAGTTGGAAATAAATTTTCCCTGGACGTAACGTATGGTGCGAAAATGTAAAATGCTCAATATAAAAAAAGAGTACCACTCGATGTTCCCTTGAAAAATTGGGCGATGAACGAAAAAATAGGACGTCTGGGCAAAATGCTCCATCAACATGGACGGTCATGAGAATTGCAAAGGCTTAATAACATCGGTGTTCTGAGAAAACGTATAAGGGGCAACAACCAGGCAAACACCCATTTTAAGAAGAGTGATACTACATGTCTCTATAAATAATTCAGAATTGTAGGGACATGTAGTTTAATTAAGGATACATGTAGTTTAATTAAAAATTTTGCAAGTTTAGTCTATCATTTAAATATCATTAAAAATTTTGTATTTTAAATAATTAATATTTTATTTTTTTAGAGATGAATTTTGAATTAGTTGTTGCATCATTATTTTTTAAGAACACCGCTTGATAACAAAATGATTTATTGCAATTCGCGTGTGGGATGGGATCCCAAACATTATAGATAGGGCATTCGGCCATTGTTGGGCCCGTGGGCCGTTAAGACTGTGACTTGTGAGGATTGATTGTAAGTAGGAACAAATTTAAAACGTAAATTACATAGCCATTTAATCACTCCGTTTCATTTATGAGATGGTAGGGTATGGGATTTGTGGGAATCTTGACTGCTGAAATCCAACGGACCCAATTAGCAATGGAAGATGATCAGAGCCATAAGCCCCACACTTTGTGGTCCAATTCCTATTCCAAAACCCACAACGCCATCAATGCCCTCGACGCCATGCTCCTCCCACTCCTGCCGTCTCTCACCACCTTAGAGACACCCGCCGCCTCAATCCACCACGACCCGACATCTCGGCATAGATCTCCGACATCATCCGGCGACGGGATTCCGGCTCAGTCGACAACAATGTCGTATACACGAGAAAAACACAGACGAAGTTGGAGGGAGATGTAGACGAAATGAGGGATAACTGTAGACGAGGGTTTTTAGGGGAGGAAGAGAAACAGAGAGAGAGAGCAGATAATTTCCAAATTTCCAACAAAACTCTATTTCCAACATAGACGCGTTTATACAAATCTGTCCTACACGATTTCCTCATCCATACATGATTTACGTTTCAAAATATAATACATATTGACTAACTTAAAAAGTCAAATTCCCTCCTTAAACAAATCATATCTTCATCTCCCTTCTGCATCCGAATTCACCTGAATCCTCCGACCTCTTCTCCTTGATCGGCGATTCACACGTCCCCATTCCGGCAACGAGCTCACCAAATCCGAATTTCGGGATATGACATTGCTCCCTCCATTTTGAGATCCTTGTCCCCAAGGATTAAATTTGGGAAAATTTGTCCTAACCCAATCTTCATCCTCCCAAGTAGCATGATCAGCATTTGAGTCACTCCATGAGATCAACAATTGCTTCCTGGGTCCGGTTCGTCCTGGTACAACTCGAGAATTAAGGACACGCTGGGGGTATATAATGAATTCTCCATCAACTCCTGCTTCTGGTAAATTCTCAGCCAGCTTATTCCTGTTTTTAAGCTTCTCTTTCAACAAGGAAACATGAAACACTAGATGAATTTTAGAGCCTGGCGGAAGATCCAATCTATAAGCCACGGTACCAATTTTCTCCAATATCTCATAAGGCCCGTAAAATCGCGGAGATAACTTCATATTCCTACGGAATTGCACTGAGTTTTGACGATAAGGATGTAGTTTGAGATATACCTTGTCTCTAACCTGATATTGTCTTTCAACCCGCCTTCTATCAGCATTCACTTTCATTCTCTCCCTTGACAAAATCAGATTATGTTTAAGTACTTGTCGCACCTACTCCCTATGCAATAAGAAGTCCTCAACGATAGGTACCAGAACAGCAGCAAAATCTGGTACATTGATATGGCGCGGTTCATAACCGTACATAGCTAGAAATGGAGTCATCCCGGCGCTAGTATGATGAGTTGTGTTGTACCAAAATTCTGCAAGAGGAAGCCACTAATTCCATGAATGAGGTTTATCTGAACGCATGCACCTCAGGTACGTTTCTAGACACTGATTCACCCTCTCCGTCTGTCCGTCAGTTTGAGGATGATAAGCAGAACTCATCACCAATTTGATTCCTGATAGCTTCATTAATTCTTCCCACAAGTGACTAGTGAAAATTCTATCCCTATCAGAGACAATTTCATCTGGCAACCCATGCAACCTGTAGACACTGTCCATAAAAGTTTTTGCCACCATCTCAGTGTTGTAGGGATATGACAGGGACATAAAATGTGCATACTTTGTAAATCTGTCCACAACCATTAATATAACTGATTTTCCTTCTGATTTGGGCAGCCCTTCAATAAAATCCATTCCAATACGACTCCAGGGATGAGTTGGAATCTCCAATGGCTGCAAAAGTCCCGCATGAGCAGAAGAATCCGGTTTGCTGCTGCTGCAGGTATGGCATTGTCTAATCCAATCCTCTACATCTTTTTTTAAATTCGGCCAATGGAAGTAGGATTTAATTCTGGTATAAGTAGCTTGCATCCCAGAGTGGCCCCCATTCCAGAATCATGAAAAACAGACAAGAGTTTAGTTCTTAACTTCTCATCCTTGCCAATGCAAATACTTCGGCCTTTCCTTAGA
Source organism: Pinguicula primuliflora (assembly GCA_025802335.1). Lineage (NCBI taxonomy): Eukaryota > Viridiplantae > Streptophyta > Magnoliopsida > Lamiales > Lentibulariaceae > Pinguicula > Pinguicula primuliflora. The sequence goes on from JAOYMZ010078773.1 coordinate 11,740, forward strand.
ATTCCATTCTGCATCTGGTACTCCGGATAACTGTTAGGATCCACCGCTTTAGCCTGCATAATCTTTGAAAGTAACTCATCTGTTTCATAACTCTTGGCCACCTCCTCTACCCAAACAGGTTCACTTACTGAAATATGACTGCAATTAGGTAGAATTTCAGGTCCAAAGCGTGATAAAGCATCAGCAGCTTTATTTTCTCTACCTTTCCGATACTGAACTGAATAATCAAATCCCAACAGCTTAGCAGCCATCTTTTGTTGCACAAGAGTAGTTAGTCTTTGCTCCAACAAGTACTTCAAAGCTTGCTGATCAGTTTTTATCACAAATTTTGCTCCCAGCAAATAACAGCTCCACTTCTTCACCGCTAATACCACTGCCAGAAGCTCCTTTTCATAGATAGACAAATTCTGCTGCCTCTGCCCCAGAGCTTTACTAAAATAAGCAATAGGTCGGCCATTTTGGGTCAACACTGCTCCAATTCCTCTGTCACTAGCATCTGTCTCTACCACAAATTCTTGCTGAAAATTGGGCAATGCCAGAACGGGAGCTTCACACATAACTCTTTTCAGTTCCCTAAAAGCTTGTTCTGCCTCCTCTGTCCACCCAAAGCCATCTTTTTTAAGTAGCTGCGTGAGAGGTTTACTTATAGCGCCATAGTTTCGAATAAACTTCCTATAATAACCTGTGAGGCCCAGAAATCCTCTTAAGGATTTCAGGTTGCTAGGGCGAGGCCAATCCACAATAGCTTTAATCTTAGATTCTTCAGTAGCAACTCCATCACCAGAAATCACATGTCCCAAATATTCAATAGTACCTTTTCCAAAAGAACACTTTGAGAACTTAGCATATAATTCATTCTGCCTCATCACTTCCATCACAGTCTTTATGTGTGATACATGCTCCTTCCTGGTCTTACTGTACACCAAGATATCATCAAAAAACACCAAAACAAATCTCCTTATATAGCTCTCAAAGACTTGATTCATGAGGCTCTGAATTGTTGAGGGTGCATTACATAAACCAAATGGCATAATCACATATTCAAACTGACAGTGATGAGTGATAAAACTGGTTTTGTAAATATCAGCCTCCAACATTCGAATTTGGAAGTATCCTGATCTCAAATCCAGCTTACTAAAACAGACAGCTCCATACAATTCATCTAATAATTCATCAATAATTGGAATAGGGAACTTATTTTTCACTGTCATAGAATTAACATACCTGTAGTCCACGCACATCCTCCAGCCCCCATCCTTTTTCTTTACCAAAATCACTGGAGAAGCATAGGGACTTTGGCTCCTACGGATCATGCCACTGCTCAACAACTCAGCAACTATTTTTTCAATCTCATCCTTTTGATAATAGGGAGTACGGTAGGGAACCTGCTTCTTAGGAACTGCTCCAGGCATAAGTGTTATGCCATGTTCCACTCCTCTCACTCGGGGTAATCCTGTTGGCTCCTGAAACACATCATTATATTCAGTTAGTAAATCCCCCAATGCTGTTTCAAATTCCCTCTCATCAGAATTAGAGGCTGGATGAGCCGCTATAGTTTCATCCCCTCCTTGCAAGGAGTATAACTTTCCAATTGCAGTAGCTGATCCCCCCATAATTAGCTTGGTCATTTTCTGGGCAGAGATCACCTTAAGTTCATCCTTGCTCCTGATGGCTTGGATTTGCAAAGGTCTCCGATTGAAGTGTAATGTAACCACCATGTTATTGTAATTGTAGGTGATAGGATCAAATCCATTCAGCCATTCCCCTCCAAGTATTAAATCAAAGCTGCCCAATGTAATAATCGTAGGACTGCATTTAAACTCCATATCTTGCATCATCCATGTAAAATTTTGACATTTAGTGTCACTGATGCTCCTTATTCCATTAGCTACTTCGATGATCAAGGGTTTAACATACTCCAATGCTAGTTGTATTCTGTCTGCAAATTTCTTATCCAAGAAGCAGTGTGAACTGTCACCATCAACTAAAATATGTACTGGCTCTCCTTTATATGAACCTTTTACCCTATAGGTATTCAATCCACAATTTCCAGCAAGAGCATTGACTGATAGGCTCCCCTCCTCCTCTTCAGCTCCTAGCACTGGCTCGTCCTCACCTTCACCATCATTCCCTACTTCCAAAAACTCATGAAAATCCTCTGATACCGCCTCTAAAGAATAAGCTTTAGTACTGCATTGATGTCCCGGTTCAAATGGTTTACCACATTTAAAACATAGCTTCTTTTCAATACGGTCCTTTACTTCGGCATCAGTCAAGATCCTTCTTTTGAATGGGGGATTCTGACCCGTAGCTTTGGGAAGTGCCTGCCCACCAGTGAATCCCCGCATACCAGACTTAGGACCCGTTTTTAGTAGAGCTCCAGAAGCAACTTTACTGATCAAGGAATTAACAGCAAACTCTTGCTGTTTGGCAATATTTATTGCTGCTCTTAAAGTTGCAGGAGCCCTAGATTTCACTACAACACGCAACTCAGCTTGTAAACTGCCCACAAATTTTTCCAGATAAAAGTTATCCTTAAAATCTGGATAAGCGACCATAACTGAGGATGCTAGGGAATCAAACCTTTTTAGCAATTCCTCCAACGACTCGTGACTCCCCTGCTTCAGACACATAAAGGAATCCAAAACATTGCTGGCATCACCCATCTCAAATCTATTAATCACAGCTTCAACAAAATCCTTCCAATCCGTAGGTTTAGAATACTTTAAGCTCCTGAACCAAACATCCGCATCCCCTTCCAAATACACACAAATAAAGGCCAATCTCTCATGATACTTAATCCCAGTGTAGATTGTAAAATACTCTTCACAAATCTCAATCCATGACCGAGGGTTTTTACCACTGAACTTTGGTAGTTCAGCAAAAGGCATTTTCCCTTTTCTTCTCCTACCAGATCCATCATAATCGTACTCTTCCTCATAACAATCTTCACTGTCAATCCTTACTTGACCCTACTGATCCTTGGGGACCGCAGCTTGATTAAGCTTAACGGGGACTTCTCCCAGGATAGAGGGTTGGGGTGGCATCTGAGTCTTCACCCACTCCAGTACCGTGTTGATTTGTGACTGCTGGCTCAACTGAGCAACTTGTAAAGCATTTATATTATTGCGCATTTCTGCAATTACCTCATCGTAATTCACTTGACTACCCGCAGGATTCACCTCAGCCTCCGAAGATGTCTCACCCATAGGCTTACCGTTGTTTTTTCCAGCCACGGACCCAGCATGGGTTTGCTTAGACGGATCAACCATGGCTTTCTCCTTCTGGCTCCTTGTTTTAGCTATTATGCCGTTTGATGGTGGATCTGTATAACCTCGCTCCGATACCACTGTCGTATACACGAGAAAAACACAAACGAAGTTGGAGGGAGATGTAGACGAAATGAGGGATAACTGTAGACGAGGGTTTTTTGGGGAGGAAGAGAAACAAAGAGAGAGAGCAGATAATTTCCAAATTTCCAACTGAACTCTATTTCCAACTGAACTCTATTTCCAACATACAAGCATTTATACAAATCTGTCCTACACGATTTCCTCATCCATACACGATTTACGTTTCAAAATATAATACATATTGGCTAACTTAAAAAGTCAAATTTCCTCCTTAAACAAATCATATCTTCATCTCCCTTCTGCATCCGAATTCACCTGAATCCTCCGACCTCTTCTCCTTGATCGGCGATTCACACGTCCCCATTCCGGCAACGAGCTCACCAAATCTGAATTTCGGGATATGACAGACAACCTCTGCGCGTGGCTGTACGACACAGTCCATTCCTTGGAGGCTGATATCCAGCTCGTCGTCCTCTGATTCATCCTTGTACTCGTCGACGTCTACCTCTCCCGTGCCTCACTCAATAAACCGCTTGCCGGCTTCGAATTCGTCCTGCTCAAAATATACGCGCACGAGACCGCCGCTAGGAACGACGGCGCCACCACCGTCAGCATCCCCGACCTCATGCATTCCAGCATCTACCACGAGACGAAACAAACGGCAAAAAAACGGGTCAACCGAGTTACATCTCACCGTCATCTCACCCAACCTCGAACCATACGACACCGTCCGATCAACGCGACAGGCAAGAATTGTCGGCGCAGACTTGGAATTGTGTTTAAGCAAAATCTCTCAAATTTCACTCGGGTCAAAGATCGAATTCTGCAAATTTTGCAAGATCTATTTTAGCCTACATATTTTAATTGGGTCCATTGGATTTCATTAAAATTCAGATTTGTTCCACAAATCCCATACCCTACCATTTCACAAATGAAGCGGGGTGGCCATTTAATATAGAATTCCTATACACCACACTAAAAGGTGGTACCAAAAGTAGAAGAAATATGTGGTGCGAATACCCAATTGGTCAGGGGTATGTCACACTACAGCATGCCAACCAATTACATGGTGCCACACACATTTTGGTTCACTTTTGTTGCCAATTTTTTGGTACGGTTTATCATATTTCGTTTATATATATGCGCCAGTCCAACCAATGAGAGCTTATATGGGGAACTCCTCTAGCACGTTTTTTGCACTTTTGTTGACGTGGCATGGGATGATAGAGTAAAAGGAATTGAGGAGTGATATGGAACACCGGTTTTTGATCACTACAAAATCACTCCAAACATGTGTTAAAAGTTGATTGGTTAAAACTTGAGTGGGGTCTTCAACACTTATTAGGAAAAGCTGATATGTGTAATTAGTGTTCAATTCGTACCAATACTTTCGTTCACTATATCATTTCTCAAAAGAATGACTGGATTTGTCAACACCCAATTCAGACATTTGGAGTGTCAAAAAAAGGTGCGCGCTGTCAGTTTTACCAAAAAATACACATTGCCCAACCCACCACATCTATTGCCCAAATTTTGATTTGTGAACTACAAAATGGACTCTTAATATTTATATACATTTACAAAAATGATCATGGGGTTGACGTCGGACTTGTCAACGATATAGCACGTCTGGCGCATGAATTCTTTACCCTGGCGGAGGAGGAGAAGCGCAGGTTCCATATGTCCGGTGGGAAGCAGAGTGGCTTCATAGTCTATCATACCGGTAAGAGACTTGTCTGGGATCATATTTCGATATGCAAATTTTAGAGGCGGTAACACATTTAGATTCCCTTAAAAACACATTTAGATTTCGATGATGGAAAGTCGTCAAAAAAACAGTACACATATGTTTATGACAGAAATATGTGTACCTAGCATTTTTGTTACAAAAATATTCGATAAATCTTAGTTTACCAAAAATATTAGTATCAAGTTTTTTTTTCTAACATTGGTCATCAATATTAAAATCTTCGTGTGGAGACAACTTGAGTATGTATCAGTTACGATTTTATATTTTGCCAATTGAATGTGACATTCTTGGATAACGCCCAGCGGACCACAACAAATGTGCACAAACAGGATAGGAGTAGTAAACCAATTACAATTTATTCTTTCTGCATGATGAGACGGTGACAAATTGACGTGAGATGGTAATGTACTTCTTGTTAGAGTAAAAAAGTCTTACCAGTATATAAATATGTGATTCTGCAATTTGTTTCCTTAGTATCTTGATTTTTATGAGAGTCAGCCCACATTTCGTTATATACTGGTCCACACATGCACACACATGTACGAGCCCAAACCCATTAAGTCTCTTTAAAATTTTAAATTGGTATCTGAGCTCACTATGGTCTAACGATCGAAAAAAGATGTATGAGCTTCTATACACGTACCCACAAAAAGGGCAACCAATAATCAAAACTACAAAAAGGTCATGATTGTTGATGGACCTAGAGCCTATAAGGTAAAATTGGTCTAAAATAGATAATATAAATAATCAAGTCTCAAAGGGTTTGCCTAGTTGGACTTACGGGAGAGTGCTAGAGTAAAAATATCCCAAATGTATTATAAACAAAAAAAACCAACCAGGTGTTTTACTCTATAACCTTGGTATCTTGACTTTTAGAAGTGTAAGCTCACATTTTGTTATATATCGGTCCACATGTACAAGCTCAAACTCAACAGGTTTGTTTCAAATTTTAACTTTTCTCAGTCCCACCCCATCGTCGCACGTGAATATTCGACGTGGTCAGACAAATGCATTGTTCAGAGCTTTGCTTGGAAATGCATCAAAAAGTGGCTGTCAATTTCTACCCAAAATGCCCCCAACCGGATCTCACCCTTGGGTTGAGACGCCTTACAGATGTGGGGACGATCACTCTATGATGATCACAAAGTGAGAGTGCAAATATACACCATAAACAAGTAGTACAATGCATAACCAAATATCATATCCCACGGAGAGTAGGCTCAAAACATGTCATGATTCTTAGACTATCACAAACCAACCGAACTATTTTAAGAGTGTTTGAACTCGACAGCTAAATAATGGTGAACTAAATTAGAAACTAATTCAGTTCAAGATTAACAATGTCACTTTATCAATCCAAAACACAAGCACAAATTGGAGATAGTTTCACAAAGAAATAAGGCAACTCAAGGCATCAACTTGTTGCCTCACCGTGATGTTCTTACATGCATCTATTCACCAAATAATCTACTTGCTTCTAATGAACACAGAATCCATGCATAACTCGTATTATGGCTAAGCTACGAGTTAGTCTTCGAACACAAGAAGAATTTTGTCTCCCAGTCTCACTACCTAATGTGCTAGAGAACGAAATTGGTGCCATCACACCAACCAAAATCGTAATATAGTCTATCATTTGGATATGGCATCACAAGCTAGGGGTAAAAACCACAAGGGCGGAAAGGTGAATGCTATTAGAGTCTTATCTCCCCATATACTTCCGGTCCCAAGGGAGATGACCTAAAGAAAACCTAAATATTCGGCCTAAACATTCAAGCTTTGATAAAAACAGTAGCATCCATCACTAAGCACAAGATTCACATTTGGTTCATAGAAAACATTGCTAAAACATCATGGTTTGGCTCAATTGAGCCTTAAATTTAACAAATTAGCTCATGCTTAAGGCATGAGCTACACAATCTACTAAAGAGATGCAAGAAAATGCCATAAGAACTGAAGGAATCCACCTCTCCACACTTCCTCATCTTCTCAGGTGAGTCTTCTTCTTCCTTAAGAAATCTCTAAGTCTTGCGGCTCCAATCTGTATTCTTGTCGAATTAGGGTGTCAAACTCTTTTAGGATTACCTCATTGTGCAATGGCAGGACTGCCCCTCAAGTAGTTTGTGAGATGCAAGTGAATTTAGGGGCATCTCGGTCATTGCAGCTTCATTAAACTCAGGATGGTAATTTGGCTTCAAACCCTAGCAGGATGGCATCCTTTTCGTCCCATGTATAAAGATGAATTATTCAGGACTCCCATGGCACCATTCCTATGAAATTGCAGCCCAATCCTCTAAGTATTTTGAGAGAGATGCAAACTACAAGGAACAATACTATCATTGCATCTACAATGTACCTAATATGGATAAATTGTGTATATCTCTATCTTATAGGCCTCCTATAACATATGATGTGTGAAGGTGACTTGTAGATGACTTCTTGGAGAGTGTTCATGTGAAATTACAGCCCGATCAACCTTATGGTTTGGGAGATATGCTTCTTGCAAGGGTAGGAAAGTCTTTCTCTTCTGCTTTCACCAAAATGTAATGATATCTTTTGAAAGAGTGGGTGGCTTTTTACCCAAATGATAAATCTTTGTTCTTTTGCTCCATTTGCATGTGAGAATATTGTATAATAAGTTCTCAAGTCTCTTATGCACCTAGATAGCACAAATAAGCTCGAAATAAGATACAAAATGAGAAAATAAGGCATGATCATCACATAAATGATGAATAAATGATGCTAAAACCGTATATGATCTTGCTTATCACTCTACTGCTCCAGGATCAGGTGGGAGGGCTGCAGGAAATTAGGGACGGCTGGGACGACGTGGATCACAGTGAAGCCCGTCGACAGACGCGTTTGTTGTCAACCTCGGCGACCATTACCATGTAAGTGCAAACTCTGAGGAGTTGGCCTAATGGTGAACCACTTGAATTTAATACTCCAAAAGAGTGAGAGATTCAAGTTCAATTCCCACTTGATGCAAACAATTCTTCGGTGCCACGATCGTGAATTTAGGCCCGAGTAAACCTAGTTCATATGGATGGAACACTTTGCATGCATCACATGGTTTAGTTACGCCCACAAGGATTATGGACACATGATTATCAAAAGACAAAAAATTGCCATTAAGTGCATTAAGAAAGTAAAATAATCAGGCTACATGTGCCATCTATTTCATGTACATTCGGAGCCAATACAGAAGCCTTTTTCGGCGACATCTAGTCCCTGAAAAATGGTGAATGATTGAGTGAGTGCATAGCTGATATGCACCAAGATTTGGTTACAATTTGCCACATGGCAGTTGGACATTGTTGTCATTGGGTGATATTTTCAACATTTGCGTGGGTTGGGTACAAGTTGTTTGTCGTGACAAAATCGGGTCAAAGAAACTTGACATATACAAATTTCTGAGTGAGCGAATATCTATTATAATTTTGGTTAGTCTCACTGAAATGGAATCCATTGATGGAAAATATATATACCCGAGATTAAAGTTTCATTGTCAACCTATTTAATTGTTGAATATTTTTACCCTGGTTAGGGTTTGTCGTTGTAATCATGCTAAGTTAAGGTTTTTTATCGGTGTGTTCAATATCAGTGGCCGAAATTATAATTGAAGCCGAAACCAAGATACAACAGAAAAACACGGCACACATCCTGCTATATTTTTAAGATGTCCAATGGAGTATTTATAGTTGCAAAATCATGGAAAAATCTATAGTTTATATCAAATCAAAAAAAATTGTGCCAATTGAGGATCCTGGACCAGGATTTATCTGGGTCAAATTTGGGCTTATGACCGCATTTCCATTTCGGGCTATTTATTAAAGCCCATATATTATTAGCACTTGAAATTTTCAGTCAAGTCCAGCAAATATTAGAACAAATTATCCACGCTTGTCAGAAAATCCAGGATAGAGGAAAGGAAACCCTTCTTTCGATTTTTCACCTCCAAATTCGATTTAGTCCAAAAAAAAATGTCTCGACGGGGCGCGAAAATGGTAAAGAGAGAGGATTTCGACGACGATTACGAAGATGAGGACGACGATGAGAGCATAGCGGCGGCTTTACCGAAGGGCGGCAAAAATAAATCACCAAACAGCAACAATGTCGGCCAGAAATCGCAGCCTGGAGGCAGAAAAGAAGTCAAAAAGGTGATAAAAGGTGAAGATGATGAGGATTCTGAAGAAAGCACCCATATCGAAGAAGGCCTCTAGTAAGAGTGCTAGCGATGTAAAATCTCAAGTGTTTTTTTAATTGTTGTAAATTATTTGCTTTTGTATTCGAATTCGTTGATATCTACTTGTTTTTTTTTAAGGAATGCAGAAGAAGAGAAAAGTGGAACAAACTAAGAAAAATGTGAAGGAAGTTGGGAAAGCTGGTGAGACTACGGAGGTTAAGAAAGAGAAAAAAGTATATGATTTACCCGGTCAAAAAAGGGACACTCCTCATGAAGTGAGTGTTACGCTTACTTTAATTCGATTTCTGTATCTGCAAATGGTTTGCGGCATTGTGAATGAAGCCAATCTGTTTTGAATTGAATTTCAGAGAGACCCCTCGAGGATTTTCTATGAGAGTCTTTACGAACAAGTCCCCGGTAGTGAGATGGCAGCAACTTGGTAATTATACATCTCACAAGCTCATCTGCCTTTTTGTACTGGTATAGACAGCATATACGGTCTCCCTGCATTGCCCTGTTTGTTTGCAGACCTCTTAACTTGTAGATTGCCTAGAAAAAAAAGGTAATTCTTTCCGGCTTTAACTGTTTGCAAGCCTTGAGTTTTGTTTACCTCCCAAATGCTATGGTGTTTAATAGTCCCGAATTCTAATCTGGACGGTTAGATCAAAATTCAATAGTTCAGATCAAATGACTCATTTAACATCCATTTAAAAACACTTTTGATCTGAACCCGTTGAATTTTGATCCAACGATAAATATTAAAATTCGGGACCATTCGACACCATAGCATTCGGGAGGTGAACAAAATTGTATTCTCTATTAGCAGTAGCAGGAGATTGCTCATATAACATATTACGTGCTCACTGATTGCCTTTGAAGCAATATACCATATCTTTTTGTATTAAGCTGACATTCCCCCGTCACCTTCAGCCGATGTCCTTGTGAGAGTTTTCGGATACTTATCATCCAACTTTTAAGTTCAGTGAGTTAATTCATTCATGTTTGTGGTATATTTTCACTAGCATCAATAATATAGTAGGACAATAATACAGTTTTTGGGAATGGCCCAGAGTTCTTCAGCTGTCTCGACCTTTTCTCATCTTCCATAAAGTATCCATAGTTGCAATAGCTTTTTTTTGGTAAGTCCATAGTTGCAATAGCTGGATGATTTTCATATGCGTAATGTCAGTACCGTGGTTGTATTTCAACTTTTTGCATTGTGTGGTTATTTGCTAATGTCCATTGTGTTAAATATTTCATCCCGCTAATTTTAGACAACACAGTTTCGTGCATTGCTTTGTTAAATTCCATCCTTGAAGGGGTTGTATTATCTTCATCCGAAGCTTCTTTAGATATGGAAAGCACCAATTTTCCTACCATTTATGCCTTATTCTTCCATTCCGTTACAGGATGATGGAGTCGGGTTTGCTCCCAGAGGAAGAGGCCCAGAAAGTACTCGACAGAAAACAGAAGAAAGCCCAGCTACAAAAGCTCAGATCACCAATGAAAACTGCTGTGACGGTTAAGAAGAACAACGGCGACTCTGTAACCATCACAAAGAGATCTGCCACATCCCGAGCTACTACACAACAGGAGAAGACAGGAAACTCCAATGGTGCATCAGCCAAACAGTCAAAGAATGCCAAGAGCAAGGACGAATCTTCTGAGGACAGTACAGACGATGAGGATGAGTTTATTGTGAATTTAAGGAAATCCAAGACATCAAGAGCATCTTAATCCAAGAAAACAGTTGTCAGTGTTAGATTTATATACCTGAAAAACTGAATTTTGTTGCAAATTTTGGTATGAAAACCATATCATTTTGACCAGAGATCATCATGGCAAACCTTTCCATTTGTATCAGACAAAACAAAGCTATTGAGTTTCTATTTCTGAAACTTTGATCGATTTGCTTTGGTAATAGTTATTGTCCAAGAAATCGGAGCGCAGTCCCTATGGCTCAAAGATAGCCTAGTGCCTAGACGTCTTAGGAATCCCTAAGGCTCAGTTTGGTATCTAGGTTTGTTATGGTTAATTGGGGGATTTTGGGGTTGTTCCTGTCAGCACACCGTTTGGTATCCGTGTTTTTTAAAATGATCTGCTTGGGGTTTACTCTCCGGGCAGGGTCAATCGCGGGACAATTTTGTCTTTTTTGTCCTTCCCGCCAGAAAGGTTAACGGAAATTCCAAGTTATCCTGAAATGTGAAATTACATTTGTACCCTCATTACATACACGATTCAATTTTATATATCACGATTACATTTCAGGATACAATTACATTTTCTCTTCTTCTTTGCGCAGCGACCACCTTCACCGCGACCTCGGAACATCGATGCCGTTCCACAGAAAAGTCGACCGCGTAGGCCGTCATCGTTGTTTTCCTCTTCGGTAAGCCAATCTCTTACCTTTTCACCTCCGAATTTATCTACATTTCGCTGTTTTGATTCGAAATTTTGTTTCTAGGGTTAGGCTAATATGTATGAACATCTGGTTTTCTGTAAGGTTTTCTGTTACTGTCTATTGAATGATTCGAAATTTTGTTGCGATTTCGATTTCGATTCGAAATTTTGGTACCATCAAAAAGTTTCTGATTTTGAAGGTGCCATCAGAAAGTTTCTAACTTTTTCATCGTTATTTTTTTGCCTTATATATGAAAATTTCGTGGGAAGGTTTCTGATTTTTTGGTGCCATCAGAAACCTACAAAACTGTAGTTTTCTATGATACGATTAGGATAATTTCTTTGTATGAACATTGGTTTTCTGTGACATTGGATCTACATTGAATAGTTTTCTGTGAGTTTTCTACATTGAAAAATCAGAAACCTTGCTTATTTTCTGTTGACATTGGATCAACACAAATAGAAAACCTTGCTCAAAACTGATTTTTCAAAACTGTACCCAATCAGATGATACCAAAATTGTACAGTTTTGATACCAAAAATGATAGCAAGGTTTCAATTTATACTATTTTTAATCCAATGTCTAGTTTGGTGACGGTACCAAAAATGCTAGCAAGGTTTCTGTTGACATTGGATTAAATCAGAACTGATTTTTCAAAACTGTACCAATCAGATGGTAGCAATTTTTCTGATTTTTCAAAACTGTAGTTTGCTGATGGTACCAAAAATGAGCAAGGTTTCTGATTTTTCGTACCAAACTGACCAAAATGGTTTCTGATTTTTGAGTAAGGTTTGGCAGATTTTGGTAGAATCTGATTGCCTTTATTATCTAAATTCTGTTGCTGTTGTTTGATCACAATTAACGAACTGATTTCTTTTGTTAGAATTGAATGGACAGTGACTTTGATCATGCTGAAATGACTTCTGATAATACGATGATGATGACTTACCAAGTTCCAAATCAACGTCAAGTATGAGGAAGCCATTTAAGAAGCCTGCTGCGAAGAAGAAGGCGAAGGAAAACGTGGAAGCTGACCAAGGAAAGAAATTATACATGATCCCTGCCGAAGAAAAGGCTCTTCTGTCAACGATGCTAGAGCTCAACAAGGCTGGGTGGAAGTCAGGTCAAGACTGGAGGCCAGGTTTGTAGAATTTGTGATGATGTTCATTATATTGTGATTTGATTTACTTATTTTAATTTCAACTGAACTCACGAGTCTGACCATTTCAATTTCAGGTGCATACGAAAAATGTGCAGCGCAAATCAGGAGTCAAATCCCCGGGAGCATGGTTAAGAGCCCGAACGTTGACAACAAATTACAGTCTTAGGCCAAAAGCTATAGATTGATTTCAGAATTTGCTAAGAGAAGTGGGGTGGCTATTGACCAGAGCACACACAGCATTGTCGTAGACTCTGAGGACATATGGAAAGAGTTACATGAGGTATTATGACTCCTTTTCTAGTTTAATTAATTATGAATTAGTGCACTGCAGATTCTAGTTTAGTTAATTATTTATTACATATCATTTGTATTAACTGCTTTTTGTTTATTGTAACAGTCAAACAGTAAGTTTTTGACGTTGAGGGGAAAGTTTTTCCCTTACTATGAACAATGGGCTGAATTGTTTGGTCAATTTCGGGCTACTGGCTCAGGTGCAAAAGACCACGTGACCGCTAAAGCACAACACTACTCTCCGGAGCATTGGAGGGAGATTATTGATGAGTACAAGGAGGAGGAGGAGGAGGAGCAACACACTTCGGAACCGGATCTGGACGGAACCCCAACCTTTGACAAAGCCACAACTGTCGCACAAAATGGTGCTTCACGTACAGTTAGGTCTCCTAAGAAGAAGACCAAGGTAGAGGTGCCCTCGGAGCTAGAATTAGGGGCGTCTAAAGCTTTGGCTTCGGTTGAGGTAGTATGTCAGGAGATGCTAGCTACGAAGAAGGATGTTGTGGAAAATAGTGGACCCGACACGAAGACGACTACGTTACTGAAGCAGGTTGAACAAATTGAAGATCTCACCTTTACACAACAATTTTGCATCGTTGAGAATCTATTGAAGAATGACGAGCAGTTTAGGATTTGGCAGATTTTGGATGATAATCGTCATCGTAGGTTTGCTTTAGGGTTGATAGGAGGAGATTTCAGCTAACTTTAATGATTTGGATGCACTCTTATTGCGACTATGTTGATTATGTTCGTTTCTGTTGCGACTATGTTGATTATGTTTGTTTCTGTTGCGACTATGTTGATTATGTTTGTTTCTGTTGCGACTATGTTGATTATGTTCGTTTTTGTTACGACTATGTTGATTATGTTCGGTTATGTTGCAACTGCGTTGATTATGTTTGGTTTTATTGCGACTTTGAGGCTGGTAGTTTGTTGTGATAATGTTGTTACTATTTTTTGCTTTATTGCGACTTTGATGAAGGTAGTTTTGCACTTACGCGTGTTCTGCATTAGCTCACATTTTTATAAAGTACTAATAAAGTAAGGGCAAAATGGTAAAAGTTACAAATTCTGTCCTAAATCCTTTTGTAATTCCTGTGATACCAAACAGACAGTTAAAGTTATCCCTCTTGAAACGCAGTTGTTACCAAACAAAATTTCTGAGGATTACTGAAGGACTCCCTTAGTTATCCTATAGTTTTTTAAAATCAGGTTTATTTTGTCCTGAATATTAAACCCGTCCGTATATGAGACCTCCCTAATGTGAGGTTGAAGTTACAAGACTTTTACCTATAAAAAAAGAGATTGATTGATAGATGAATGTATCCACTAGGTGCACCCGTTTTCCTTGATTTTTCAATCTCATGTGATTTTAATTGGTTGGGTGGCTAATGAGTAAGAAACATCTGAAAAGGATGCGTGCGTGATGGTGGTCCAAAAATGATCTTTTTCGTTTATTTTACAGGTGCAGACAATAATAATAATAATAGTGATAGGCAAATGACAAAGAGGTTCTTAAATAGAGTTGGTTTGTAGGGTGCTAAAAGCTCATATATTTATGAGAGATAGGTTATACAATTTTTGGTTGGCCTATTATTTTTTTCCCAAAAGTGTAAACAATCTAAAGTGGAATCATTTTTAGAGTGATTGTCAAATGCAAATTTTGGAATCAATGTCTAATTTAGTTAATGCACAAACAGATCAAAAATCTCATACTGCAACTAGACTTTGATAACTTCATAATCCATAATTTCATTACAAAATTTTCCTTAAGGTTAAGTAACTATTCATAAACGCAAAAGATTAGTCCCCTAAACATAAGTTCAGGTCACATGCCAATTACCACTATGTACAACTACCAGTTTTTTTCACATGCCGAACGTACAATGCCGATTGGATAATATATCCAACGGCTGAAAATGATTTTCAATACAGTAAACTTTTCGTTCGGTACCGTACATTTTGCATGTGAGAAAAATTCGTAGACACCAACTTCCAACCGTTTAATCCCTCTTCCCTTGAGCTAAAGGCATGTAGCTCGTGGTTGTCCTGCCGTAGGAGATGAATAAAATCCTTCTGTTTGCAATTTTCGGCCACCATTTCATAGATCATACTGTGTTCGGTAATGCTATAGAGCACCACCTCTATAGCACACTATCATAACATCACCCCACATTAATGGGTAATGGGTCTCACATACACACACCATTGTGTGTGTGATTACCCATTGATCGGAGGTGGTGTGATGGTGGTGTGCTACATAGGCGGACTCATTAAGGACCCAAGGGGGCACTTGCCCCCCCCCCCCTACAATTTTTTTTAAAAAAAGATATTTTTTATAAAATATAATTATTTATTTTGTAAATTTTTTATAAAATCTTGATGATATAATTTGGATTTTTTTTGTATTTCCTTTAATTATTGTTCTATATTTATTTGTTTAAGATTCGTGGTACACAACAAAAAAGTTATGTACCTAATGT
>JAOYMZ010078774.1:0-11621 GCA_025802335.1 Pinguicula primuliflora
CCTTCCTAATCAAAAGGAAGATGATATGGCAGTTATCACTGAGTAAGAGAAAATAGATTTAGACAATAAAGAAGATAACTTGGCGGATGCATAAACTCTGAAGGACATCAGTGCGTTGGAAAAAAATTAAGCCTCAATGCATTTTAAGAACCCAATACAAATGAAGGGATTGGCAGATATACTAACAATACAAACGAAGGGATTACCATGAAAAATATGGAATTGCCATAATCTATTGAAGAATCACAATCATAGTAACATGCATAGTTCAATCCTAATGCTATAGAAATGAAGTACTTCACATAGACAAAACTATGAATGCGAAAGTATTTTATGAAGCATTTAGCTTGAAGCTTGAAATGTGGTTACCTGAATTACGTAAAACTGTAGAAATTCTTATATTGGTGAAGCCAGGTTAGAGTAACAGACCTGAAAATAGCTTATATATTAGTAGACCTACCAAATAAAAACTTATATATAAGTGGCAAGAAGGCGGAAGAACGAACCAAAAAATTTAAACTGTTTAGACCATGGCTCATTTCTCCATCAAATTCCAAGACATAGTCAAATTGCACACCATGCCGTCTTTTAGCGACTTAGATTTATGTCCAACATCTGCCTCATTGAGTTGGTATTCTTCATGTGTTATGTACCACATGATAACAGATACTTACTGCACAGAAGTAACTTTACTAAACTACCATAACCTTACTAAACCTGATACTGGATTGAAGGGATAATGACTAACCAACTCCAATGAATCGCATGGCCTCTAATTGCATGGCCTCTTTGGATATCTTTGCTCTTCCAAACAACAAAAACAAATCCATATTACCAAAATCAGAATTAAACAAAAGAGAAGTAGCATGAAAAAAAGGCAATAAAAAAGCAACAGACATGAAAAGAAATAAACCTATAAATACCGGAGCAACAAACTGGATGAGATCTCTAAATTACGCTACCGATCCAGATTCTGGAGGTTGTACTAGAGAAGATATGGAACGAAGTGCATAAACATGGGAACTCTATACGAAAGGGAGATAAAATTTCAAACACATTAGTTGACTGTAAGCTAAATTTCGAAAAGTAAGCAGCACAATAAGGAATGGTAACAGAAGAAGAATAAGTAACAAAATTGCGAGAAAGAAGAGACGCCTATAAAATAACATGGAATTGCCAAACCGAATAGAGTAACAAACACTAAATTCTCATACCATTTTCCAGGCATGCAGAAGAAATAAGAAAACGTAACTGCATCAAACCTCTGAACAATTTTAATTGAAAAGTATCCTCTTGTGTACAGATTTTTTCTATAATCAAGCATCAAAAGTTTAAATCATTTAAAACATAACTAACGCAATCGAAAGAATATGCGGAAAGATAGTAAACACACACATATAGTAGCAGTAATAAGCAAAATGGATAAGAAATAAAGCCCCATTTACTGCATGCGATTAGGATTGATTAGAGTAGTTTTCGCCATTTTTTTTCGTTCGTAATCAATACGGGAAATCTGTTTACTGTAAGGTGGATTAGGCCCGTTTTCGAAGTTACAACTCTTCCAATCAGTGGCAAAATGTCCGTGGATGGATAGAGTGACTTGTTTGCATCCCTTGAAACATGACTGATTACGGTTGATAAAAATTTTGGACCAGGTAAAAAGACTAATTTAACCCTGATTATTCTCAACAATTACCATCGAACCTTTACCTATACACTTCAACTTTTACCATCCAACCTTTACCTCAAAAACCGTATATCCAAAATTTTCTTCATCGCAGAACAGCAAACGCGACGAACCCTAGATCTTTCTTCATTGCAGAACTGCAAAAATTTCTTCATCGCAGAACAGCAAACGCGATGATTTCCATGGATTTCCTGCAGGATTGTCTTTCTTCTACGAAATTGGTAAGCATAAATTTGTTTTCTTCATCGCAGAACAACAAACACGACGATTTTTAGATTTGGGATTTGGGGATTACGTAAACCAAATGGGATTTCGTTATCAGAATTTGATTTCGTTATCAGAATTGGATTTTTAGCTTTGTATCCGATTTCGCTTATCAGAAATGTTTAATATCAGAATTTGTTCATGTCAATATTCTGTTCATATCAGAATTTATTCCTGTCAGAATTTTGTTCAGATCAGAATTTATTCATATTAGAATTTGTTCATATCAGAATTTGTTCATATCAGAATTTGTTCATATCAGAATTTTGTCAATATTTTGTTCATGTCAATAATTTGTTCATATCAGAATTTGTTCAATATTTTACTAATATCAGAATTTGTTCAATATATTTCAGAAATCTCTCTCATTAAAGAACTTTCGCATAGTCTTGGTTCTTCTTACAATATTAGATGCACTTGATAAGGTAGGACGCCTTGAGACCCAAAAATGAGTTCGCCGTATTGACAGAATTAGGTACAGCTTAATAAACCGTCTACCTAAACAAGTTGAGTACTTGAACAACTTTGTGTTGGGTAATCAGAACGACTGTTTTGACACACTAAGGATGATCAAGGATGCCTTCTACCGTCTTTGATGATACGTATGTTAGTGCCGAAAAAAAGATTGCATCATTCTTTAAGATAGTTGGTCACAACCACAAGTTTAGAACTATTAGGTATGATTTTCAAAGATCAACACAAACTGTTTTCAAGAGTTACCATGAGGTTTTGAATGCGGTAGTAAAACTGAAAATCTTTGTTAAACCTGCTCCTGTACCTGAGGATTCAACTGATGAGCGTTGGGGCATGTTTCCGGTAAGCATTTTACATATACGCTTCGTATCTCTTTTTATATATTTATTACTAATTTGTATTCAAACCGTGCAGGGTTGTCTCGGAGTTCTTGGCGGTACATATGTCCCCGTTCATGTACCAAACAAAAAAGTTTCCTGCTTCAGAATAAGGAAAGGCCAAGTAGCGGTGAATGTATTAGGGGTCTGTGACCGTGAAGGTCATTTTGTCTACGTCCTGTTTGTGTGAGAGGGATCAACTGCTGATGGCCGTGTGTTAAAGGATGCATTGAGTCGACCTGACGGATTTAAAGTTCCTCAAGGTATATTCTGATATGTTGTCTGACGACCATACTCAACTATATAATATATTTTGAAGGTTGTTACTACTTGCGGACTACGGTTATATGAATCGGGAAGGTTTTTTGGTTCCCTACCGTCGTACACGCTACCATTTGAAGGAATGGGCCACTGGGAATCGAGCTCCACAAAATGCTAAAGAGTATTTCAACCTTAAGCACTCCAAAGCCAGAAATGTGATTGAGCGCACCTTTAGAATCCTCAAACGTCGCTTTTCAGTGTTGAGGTCACCGATGTACTACAGCATAGAGTGTCAAATCAAAGTTATATATGCGTGTACCATTCTACACAACTTCCTCAAAGAAAATCAAGAACCTGATCCTATAGATGAGAAAGAGTACGAACCGGAGACGCAGAGTCAGCCGTACACAGAATTTCCTACTGAATATGTTGTGACCTTGGAACCATCACCAGCATGGACACAGAAGAGAGATGAAATGGCAGCCGCTATGTTTGCTAGTTATAGAAATGGAGCTCCTTCACAGTGAAGTAGAGCTTATTTGCTTGCAACAAAATCTGGTGTTGGATCAAGTGCGGACTAGTGCGTTGTTTAGTTGCCTTGTTTTCGAGTTTAAACATATGTGTCCAATGATTCTGTGCAATTTTGCATTCTGTTGGTTGTGTTTTGGTTCTGTGAGGTTTGTTTTTCTGTGGCGTGGCTGGTTTAGTGGTGAAGATATCAATTAGGTTTATAATTCATTCACATCTTGTTTACTGCGTGTGATATCGGTTAAGTTTGGGCTGAATTAAATAAGGGGCATTTAGCTCTTTAAACGTTCATTAAATTGTTACATCAACCATAATCAATCTAAAAGTAAACATACAAAAACATAACTACCTTCATCAAAATCAATATTTGAAGCTTGTTTACTGACATTGATTTGTCTAACTACCCTAATCAAAATCCATCCGAGAAATTATTTTGAAAAGTAAACGGGACCTAACTGGATTGCGTCGGATGGAAAATGTTGGCCTTCAAAAATCGTTTAAAGACGTCCTCTCTCTTCCGTTCAATTCTTCAAATTCCATGTCGATCTCTGGCTTACGGTATGTTGATTCTTCCACGTAATGCAGTGCTGCATTCTGTATCTGGAATTCTGGATTGCTTGTTCCGATCCTATTGATGCTTCCAATTTGCCTCTTATGAAAATGAAATCTAATACTACAGTGTTTTGACTGTTGAGTTTTAGAGGGCGATTGAGGTAATCCACTGAATTCAAGAAAATAGAAATTCCCATATGGGATATTCGTCAAACCCTTTTTGGATCTTTTATATAGAAGACAAATGAAAACAGGAACGCTGAGCTTATGTAGTCGTGTTTTAAAGACTTGACCATAAAAATACTAAAAGCTAAGGTGAAGTTTCAAATATATGTAATGAACAGTAGAATTTGATGTCTCAAACTGTCATTCATCGGTTTGATGCTTTTATCTATTCTTTTGTGAATCAAAAGATATTTGATGCTTTGAATTCTGGCTGATATCTTGTGCTCTAAGGTTGCACAATGTTAGTATTTTTTTTTGTTGCAAGTTCGATATTTGTTATTCTTATCTTATGTTGTGCCCTATGCACAGATGGAAATCGGTTGGAGAAGTCTAATTCCACACGATCATGGAAAGCTACAATGGCCCAGATGTTGACACAGGATATAAGCTCCTGGGGGAAATTTTCGGATGCAGACTTTATGGTGCAGAGTTTTGCCTCAAGTGAAATGCTCTCGGCGTTGAAACCCAGATCCAACGGCCAATAATAAATTTCGACACCATAGTGAGTGTTCGGCACCGTAAGGTCTGCACTAGAAAATTTTTTGCAACATCCGGAGTTGTATGCCATTGGCAGATATTAGAATTGGGATGCAAGTCCACGATATTGAGATGCGACCAGATCAAGGAGGAAAACTTGTACGGGCTGCAGGAACTTGTGCTAAAATACTTAATGAGCCCAACAGGTCAATCAGGTAAGAGAGTTATTATGGACTGGAACATAATTTGGAAACGTTCTATTTGGGTGAACTTTAAGTCATCACATCGTTGATTAGGGATAGAAGTAGAACACTGGAATGTGGTTCTTTTGGGCCAGTATAAATAAAGGGTACTTTTATGTAATAAATTTATGCAATTACTTGATAACGACCTAGTCAATGTCAAGCCAATCTACCTTCAGACGGATTTAGATTTAGTACTATTTCTGAAAGACATTATCTAATAAATTTTTAAGCTCCCGATCTTCTATACTGAGAATCCATGCATGACCCCAGTACTGCATTTCTGATGGCACGTTGTCTTTGTTCAGGTATGTTGAGATAAAACTACCATCTGGGGTGAAGAAATTGGTAGACAAGAAATGTAGGGCTACTATTGGCGTGGTTTGGAACCCAGAACATGGAAAAAAGAAGCTGAGAAAAGCTGGGAACAGTCGATGGCTTGGAAGGCAACCAACCGTGAGTTGTGTGGCAATGAACCCCATTGATCATCCACACGGTGGTGGTGAAGGAAAGAGTAAAAGTAGCGGAAGGCTCGGCCGAGTTTCCCAAACCCCATGGGGGAAGCCCACCAAGGGCGGATACAAAACTGCCAGACCTAAGAGAAAGATCTAGGCAATATCTCTTATGAGTACATTGTCACGAACCCTGGACCGATAACGAGTTGTGACTCCAACGACTTCTTGTACGATCGCCTGCCCGGTTTGGATTTCCTGTGAGACCTCTGCCTGCCTTGGTTTCCTGTTGCGAGCTATTGTGATTTGTTGAAGAAGAGAGCTAGCAGTGTGCAATAAGAGAATTCAGACCGGAAAGAACAGAAACAGAGCTTTCATTCATTCAAAAAGGTTTGCCAGCATACTTACAATATAAACAGAAGTGCTTTTTATATTATCTCATTTCCATCGGTCAATTTCTCCAACGGTACAATTTCCTTCTCTCTCCTTGATTTAATACCATGCTCTTCTTTTGTAGACCAAGTCAGGGATTTTGATATAAAGCACTAGGAAAGGATACTTAGCACACTATCAAATTAAATATTATAAAAAATACGATCACCCAGGAGTGATATAATGATTTGTCAGTTTTTATATTATTTAATTCCATAGTGCGCTTATAAGTGTTGTCCTCTAATAGTGCCTTATATCACTTCTCAGATATCAGAGTGAGGATTTGGTGGGGTCATTACATACATGATATGCAATTTTAGCAAAGGTGTGCTTCTCGTTGGTTTGATTGGTGGTATGAATCAAAACCCCGTTGAAGGATGATTCGTTGGAACTTGTTTTTTGGTATAATTGCGTACAGACATGATTTACTAGTTACAGTTTAAACAATGGTCAAAATTCAGGTTACAGTTGTCGCAAATAAATTCATATAAGACAATGCGGTACCAAATGGCCCCCGGTGTAATTTTTTTTTAAGTTTATGATAATACAAGTTATTAATTATCCATCCATGCGGAACAGGCCTGGTTCCTTCATAAAGAAAGTCATATAATATGAAATCACTCTGAGAAGATACATTCTACTCACGGGCAACAGCCACCACCTGCTTCCCCACATTGCGGCCATAGAAGAGTCCTACCAGAGCACCAGGGGCGTTCTCAAGGCCTTCAGCCACATCTTCCACATATGTAATGTTTCCTTGTTTGATGAGTGCTGCAACTCTGTCCTCAAACTCCTCATACTTGTGATAGTAATCAGAAACTACGAAGCCTTCAATGCGGATTCGTTTTGGGATGACGTTGAACAGGTTTTTCAGACCTTCAAGCTCTTCAAGATTGTACTGCGAAATCATTCCACATACTGCTATGCGCCCATGGATTCTCATGTTGAGGAGGACTGCATCAAGCATCTTCCCTCCGACGTTTTCAAAGTATATGTCGATGCCATCTGGGAAGTATCTGAAGAAAATATGGATGCTTGATGAAATAAGGATTCCCTGAAGTGCAGGAACAACTTGATTCTCAAGAAAGAAGACAAAAAAGCTTACCGCTTCAAAGCTGCAGCCAGATCGGATTCGTCTTTATAGTTGAAAGCATCATCAAACCCAAATTTGTTCTTCAACAGATCAACCTTCAACATAATAAAATAAATTCAAATACGTGAAAAGATCAAGATAGTTCTCTTCTTCTTGGTCTAACAGTGAAAACTTCAGAGAATGAAGCAAGTATTGTGTGCACGGTCATGTTTTGATGCCAAAAACTTCTCCAGAAATTAGATTAAAATTCCTTATGTCCAGACTTGTTTTTATCCGTAGGATTGAAATAAGACGATCCAGATCAATCCAACATTTTCGTGGATCTTCGGGTTGACCCAGTTCGTCATTTTGACCCGGTTAATCTGGAACCTCTGATGTTAGTCCTACGGATAGAAACACAAGTCAGGACGTAAGGAATTTTAATCTGGATGTAACATCTCGGACTGGAAAATTTTCGAATACTTCTCAGCTACTTGTTCTTATTGATTTATTGATATAAAGGTGTGCATGTGATGATATGCATTCACTAGGCCATGTGTTTGAGCAAAATTCTACAAAGTCCATGTACTTGCAGCTCAAGCTTTGCAAAATCAGGATCCAGGAAACCTGATGAGAACTTACTTTCTACTGGTTATCGCATATAACATGTTAAACGCAGAAGTGAAACGCTTACATATTACAGATAGTGCAAACCTTTTCTTTGCTTCCTGCACTGCCAACGACATAACATCCCAATAGCTTTGCAAATTGACCAACAAGTTGACCAACGGCTCCAGATGCAGCAGAAACATAGACAGTTTCTCCTTTTTTGGGAGAGCAAATCTCATGGAAACCAAAATAGGCAGTAGCACCAGGCATACCTTAATATTGAAAGATGCAAAAAAGATCACAAAGAAACTAAATACCGAGAGAATAATCTCCATTGCCAATCAGATATATCCATGTTTTCTCCTTACATGTTCTATAATGATACAATAGTACTGCTCCACACAAGGGCATTAAATCAATATTTTCAACATAAACTGCACCCCAAACTAAACTATCCATAAGAGCCTACAAATGTTGCACTACTTGTAGAAATTGGAATTCAGATGGAAGCAAGCTTACCCAAAAGTCCTGCATAATAGGAGAGAGGCAAATCTGTATGCCGAATTTTGAAGAGCAACTGTGTGTATTTAATCAGGCTATACTCTTCCCATCCGGTTCCACCCCAAACCAAGTCGCCTTTCTTGAAATTTGGGTGTGATGAATCCAAAACTCTGGCCACTCCATACCCACTCATAGGCTATGCAAGACAATTAAAACAAACAAAAAATGTGGCTCAATCCCACTAACTATTCAAAAATTATCAAGTCCAGAGCCTTGCGATCCAAATTTTCAAGTCCAGAACCTTGTCATCCAAATCTAATCTGAATCCAATGGTCACAATTACTATTTAAGGCACATTAATCTCGATATAGGCTCTAGATCATAAAAATCTTCATTAACTATTTACAACAATAACTGGTAAGCTCACATCAATTTAACAAGATGTGGTTCGATCTAATCGACCATAAGATCCCATCAAATCAGCAAATAGCTAAACAATGTAAACCTCAAAAAGAAGAAGACGAATACCGAAAATCAGTGTGAAAAAAAAACTAACCGAGCCAGGTGTGAATGATTCGGTATAGTTCCCCTCGAGTTTTTTCATTCGATTCCGCTGGTAAGGATCGCATGACAAGTAGAGATTTTTAACCAAAACTGTGTCTGGGCTGTCATCGGGTACCTTAAGCTTGATAGATGAAGAAGTATCAAGAACCATATCGGATTCTTTTGGGAAACCCGTGACATAGTCTTTAAACAGCACCCGTTTGTTACTCACTACATCCGCCATTTTTGTTCTTCTTCTTCTGAACGTATTGAGAGTGCCAGATTAAAGGGCTGTATATAGTTATGGCTACTCGTATGAATGCCTGTAAACAAGTGGAGTTCAATTTTTCGTTCTTTTGTGATGTCGTCGTTAATGATGTATACTGTGCAACATGTGACGTTTATGATGAGCTATTGTCAAATAAATAACCACCCATATTGTGTCAGTTAGTTGAATTATTGACTAATAATTTTTGAATTCAAGTATATGCCCGGTAGGAGCAGCATTTTTTTTCACCTGCAGGATGGTTTCCTGCAGGATGAGGGGTTATTGTGCCGAATAAACAATCTTGGCCGTCGGATCTACATCCGACGGCCAAGACACAAATCACTTAAAATATCCCACGTGCATCAGTTTTTTTTTTCATTTTGTGATGTCCCCATTTCACCCTCCCCTTCAGAACCCACATCGGAAAAATCAAGATTCACCCTACCGCGGCTGGTCTCCCCCTTCTCAATGGACGAGATAATCAAAGAGGCCGAATCGTTCGGTGGATCACTGGGTTGTTGATCTTGTGGGATTGATTTGTTTCTTGTGTGGGATAGGAAGAGTGGCGTAATGACTCCTCATATGCCCGCCCAATGCTTTCCGGTTCGAGAATTTCCGGCCACAGAGCTGGCATACAGTACCCAACATCTTCAATTGTCCAAAAAATATCTCAAATATCGAGAAAACCGTCCTCTATCGGTTTGATTTATACAGAAATCAGAAAGAAGAGAGAGTGTGATTTTTGTTTGTTGGCTGCGGATTGTGTACCCTTCTTGGCGTTTGTCTCCTGCAAAACGTTTCTAAGCTTGGTCTTTTGCGAAATGAAAAAAAAAAACAAATGCACGTTGGATATTTTAAGTGATTTGTGTCTTGGCCGTCGGATGACATCCGACGGCCAAGATTGTTTATTCGGCACAATAACCTCTCATCCTGCAGGAAGCCATCCTGCAGGTGAAAAAAACTGGTAGGAGCAGTGTTTGAGAGTGGTTTAGGGTTAAACCGCCTAAGGCTCCTAGGTGCTGTTAAGGCGGCCGTAAACTCGAAAGCGAACCGTTTTTGGCCGAGACGCTTATGTTGGGTGGCCGTTCAGGGCACTTAGGCTTCCGCCCTCTCGTTAGAAAAAATATTTTTTTTTCAAAAAACAATAAAAAAATAAAAATACGGTTTTGCCCAGGTGACCTGGGCGCTGGGCGGTCTGAAAATGCCACAGAATCGCCCAACGCTTTCTCGAATACTGGATAAGAGTTATGAGAGTATTACTTTTATTTATCTACCCAAAAAAACAACCTCAACCATAAGTCATTTAATTTTAATTTATTTTTGATCGTAAAAAATTCTCTCCAAAAAATTCACTCAACCAAAAAAAGCATACTAGTCCGGTCATATGACCGCCGTAGTGCTGGTGCTGCCACCGGCACCGGCTCCTCCTATACACACCGTCTCCTCGCCACTGCACATCATAGAGGAGCGCAAGATAGAGAAGCCATGATGCCCGAGTTCTAGATGACTGATCTTGGTCTCATGAAAGATTTTCTTATTTGATGTGTTGATTTTATTCGAAAGGCCCTTCTTATTCTGATGACCTGGCTAGGTCAGTACCTAGCCGAGCCCTTTTTTTTCAACGAATTTGACTGGGAAACTGCCCGACGAGCCATAAACATTCAGCAACGAACAGACTGCCAAAGAAGCTCCCTCCCTATATCGAAAAGATCCGTGCGAGCACTGCCTCTCTGTGCATTGCAAACTTCGCACCTGCGTGGTCCACAAAAGAGCTCTGGAACTACTTTGAGCAATATGGGCCTCTACGTGACGTCCACACCCTCCCCAGTATGAACTATCATGGAAAAAGGTATGGATTCATTAGGTTCGAAATAAACACTAACTTGGAGGACATTATTAGTAAACTGAATGGAAGTAGAGTTGGAAACCAGGTGAACGCCGGCGTGAAACAGTCTCTATGACCTCCATTCCAGTCCTGACTAAGCAGAGCCAGAATTATGGTCCGCAATAAGTTGTTGACTTAATGATGACGACTGGAGAAATGATGGACACAATTCACTACACTCCTTGCCCCAAAAAATGGCCGGGCAGGAAAAGTGTTTGGTTGGAACTCCAGCACCTATGGTTGACGTCAAGACCTTGAACAAAGTTTTGGATGAACGAGCTTACTCAGGAGCACAAGCGGTACGTCTAGAGGGCGGTGAGATTCTATTGAATTGGCCAATGAGGAAGACAGAGTCTGGTTGTTGACTGATGAGGAAACTGTTCAACTATTACGCCTGCACAATCTCCAGCCTTGGAAGCTAATGAATGGTAAATTGGTCTGCCCGGTGTGGCTGAGAATCCGAGGAACACCTTTGCACTGTTGGTGCGATGATTTCTTCCATTAAGCTGCCGCTCGTTTTGGAGCTGTGATAAAGATAGATGATCAAACAATAAAGCTAAAGATAATGTAGTATGCAAGGGTCCTAGTTCTAACGGCAGAAAATAATGCTATCTACTCAAGCCTTAAAGTGGATACTGGAGAAGAAAATTTCAGCATAATAATGGAGGAAGAAACAAAAGAAAGATCATAAAGAAAAGAGCAACATCAGCGACCAATCAAAGCAAAGTACAACTAGAGAGGAACAATATAGAATGGCCAGAATTGGTGAGCA
>JAOYMZ010078785.1:0-11620 GCA_025802335.1 Pinguicula primuliflora
AAATTGATCGCACCATTGGAAAGCTTATATTTTTTAGATGAAGATCCATATGCTTTTGTTCGGTTTCCGGCGACGAAGTCGCCGGAATGTTCTAAAACCCTATTCAGGACTACTTGACCCAAGGGAAAATGTGAACCCTCCATTAAACGGTGATAACGTCGTCGAAACTAGACCAAAGCATATGGATTTTCGTCTAAAAAATATAAGCTTTCCAATGGCGCAATCAATTTCGAAAACGGATGGTGCTATGAAAAAATTGTCCACACGAAGGGAAAACTGTCCACATGAAGACTAACCATATGAAGCTGATTGATTATATAAATTCTACATAACAATGAATAGCTTAACATTGTTAATATTTCGATATGACAGAACATTTCCATTTTACTTATTTAATATTTAATGATTACTAATCAAAATGTGATGCTTACAAATTTAATATATAATTATATAAATTAAAACATCTATCCCATAATACATTCCAATTAATAGTCCATCATTATTATAGTATATTATGATATATAATCAATATTTTATTATAATGTATTATGGAGCTCACAAAATATTTCTAATATTTTATGGTGTATTTCTAACAAAATGCAATGTACTATTATTTATAATTATATTATATAATTATTGCTTATTATATGTACTGATATACTAGGATAATTTTATAGAATATCTTACTACACTAACTACAATTATTATATTGTTAAGCAATATTTTCTTGCAATTTTAAGATTTTATTGAAAAACGTAAAAAATAGTATCAAGCACCTACATGGTCCTTCTTGACCCTTCCATCGAAATGGCTTAGGATGATATATTCACACTTTCTCAAAACCTCCTTGCAGCAAACTCCTGGCAGGAAAATGCTAGGGATAGAAAGAGTGTGGCACTATATATCACCCTTTATAACAACAAATAGTAAGAAGTGTATGATCAAAAATCTTTGTAACATTTCAAAAAACTTGTCTCCTTTGTCTTCTGGAAAATGTCGATTGATTGTAATTCTGCATAAGAGGTCAGACATTCATGGTGGCTAATCAAGGATGATTAGCTTTCTGTGCAGCTGTTGACTTCCTTTTTTTACCAAAGTATCAGCCACCTGATTGATTTCTCTATAGCAATGCCTCAGGATTGGAAATGGACATGTAGCTCCAAAATTCGTTTGATGGTTTGTCTTCTCCTCCAATGGGTTGTACCTGCAAAATGCCATTTACCAAGAGGAGAGAGTCAGTATGAACCTCTAAGGATAAAAAATTCTGAAAAATGTAAGGCATAAATAAATGGCGGTATCGAGGACCCCAACCTAATCTCCCATCGAAGCTTCCATATTTCCCACCAAATAATAAGAGGAAGAAGAGATCGAATCAAGTTAATGGTAGCATCTGATTGTACTTGAAGCCGACAAGAAAATTTCGAGCGAATATCAGAAGCAAGTGACACAATCTCTAAAATAGTATCAAATTGAAACCGTAGGAGTTGAGCGAGATCACTTTTAGAATGTAAATAATTAACATCTCAATCGCACCCGTATAACAACATGCACATTTAGAGAAAATGATGATACCTTTAAGTTGTATTTTTAGCATCCACCGGGACAATATTATGAAGAACTCTCCACATATGAAAGTTGATCCTAGTAGAAAATACAGAATTCTAAATAGCTTTAAATATTGTAATTGGAAACGCATGATGTTGTATAGTATGGAAGGCAGATTTAATAAAAAAATCGACTATCAGCTGCATGCAACCAGATCATGACATCATCTGCAACGTCAATCGGCATGCTCAATATCCTAGGAATCCGTCCATCAATTACAGTTCCTTGTAATTTTCGAATATTCCAGTTAAATAAAATGTTGAACATGACGCTGTAAAGGAGGAGGCAAAGAAAAGTCTTCAACCGCATTAGTAAATTGTCATCGATCCCTCCAGAAATTACATTCATCCCTTCCAATAAACCAGTAGGTATGTGCAAGTATAATATGTTTCACCTCTAGATGTCAACGCTGTGAAGAAGTTGTTTTTGAGTAAATCTCATTGATAGTTGGATCTGAGAATCGACTTTATCCCTTCATCATATAAGTGGCTCATAAACTGGAACATAATCTCAAATTCCACCACTCAACTAGAATGCAATAATAGTAATAATATCATTATATAATTTATGACATACACTTACACAAATTTTCTCTTCCTTACCACTTGTATGCAAGACAAGTGGTATTATGCAAGACAAATAATCTGTATCGTTCATTTTTAATCAACAGTCCGATTAAAAAGCAATTAACACATTGCACGTAACCTTCAAATAATACTTCTTGGTGTTCCTTCGACCTGGTGCGGATTTCTTCCAGCGTCGCAATCCTTCAACAAAGCTGCGGAATCGGACGACAAAGAATTCATTCGGGAATAATGCTACTACCCTCACTTTTGACCATTTTCATAAACCTCGTGATGTTGCAAGCATCAGAACCACACATTAAAAAATAATTGTGGTTGTGTGTGTGATTGTGATACTTGCCACATCATGGGGTTTATGAAAAGGGTCAAAAGTAAGGGTACATGTAGCATTACTCTTTATTCGGTCAGTTTATTTGAAGAACGTGAATTTCGGTCCGATTTCAGACCTAGATTGCATAGCGAATTTCTGTCCGATTCTAGACCTAGATTGCACGACGAATTTCCGTCCGATTCCAGCGTTGATTTTGCTTTTATTTATCTAATTTTAAGTTTCATGGTGGGTGAATATTATCAAATTGCTTGTGACGGGAATTTTAGGTTGTTGTTTATGGCGTCTATGTGTCCGATTAATTTTCTTTCGGGGAATTATTCTTTGGGAATGCTATTGTTTGTTGTATGAAGCTTGGCACGTTGGTATTATGCTCTTGAATTCATGATCCGAAAACTGAAGCCCTGCAGTAGCATCGAAATCGGTAGATACTATCAACTTTTGTTGGTCACGAGTCATACAATATACAAGGTTCAAATTACTTGGATGCATAAACAAGACAAAATCAATTGTTGTAACAATACTTAATCAAAGAGATTGTATGACAAACAAATATTTCATATGCCAGAGCCGCTTTACTCATTGAACATCATTGTACCGAATAAAAGTTAGAACATGTACGAAAAATGTACAAAACACAGCTGCCACATGTGTTGCTCAATGCCTGGAATACATGTGTTGCTGCTACATGTATTCCAGGCATGGTGCAAAAATGTGAATGTTCATGTGTTGCTTCAAGACCATGTGTTGCTGCTACATGTATTCAAGTCATGCTGCAAAAATATGAACCTTCATGTGTTACTGCTACATGCGCTGCAAGCTGCAAAAATTTCTCCTTATGCCCGCCTTTGTATTGCGCCTTAGAACATATAATAAGTTTACGATTTCACCCAAAAATTAAGCCCAACAATTTAATGCCAGAAACAGTACACCACCGATAAAAAGTGAGATAATCTTGCAGGTCTATCACCATTCTCAAATGACATCTCCATTCGGAAGTGTTGCTAGGGCTCGAGCAGTGGAGAGATGATGAAAAGTCACAATACCCAAATTTATATTGCACGTGATGGTGTTAATGATAGTTTAATCTGTACTGTCAATTTTTAAATCGACAGCCTAGATCATTTGTCTTGCAAATAAGGGGTTTGTGTGGCAAATAATTAGTTAGGAGAAGAAAATTTATGATTACACATAATAAATATTAGTATTTGTATATAATAACGTTCAATATATTTATTTAACAAGCACATTTATTCTATCTACAAACATTAAATAGTCACATAATATTACATGCTATGTTTGATTATAATACATAGCATAGCATAAGTGCAAATTATTATGTATTATATATGGCAAAGTCAACAAGGACCCCGCTCAAATACTCATATTGTTATCCTATATTTTAATTTCGGACACTTCCAATGTTCATTTATCATAATTTTTCACATTATTGGAAAGCATATATACATGAGATCGAAAGTCTCATGTTTTACGGAGGTTTAACGACTTCATAGCCGATAATTTTGTTATACTTTTTTCTCTTGAACTAAGTAGTCCTTAACTCCGCCAAAATATGGTGCTTTCGGTCTCCTGTATAGACTTTTCAATGGTGTGATCAATTTCCGTAACGGACGATGGCAGTGTCTGGAATTAAATCAAGGCTAACAATATTGATATTTGTGGGGGCAATATAGTCGTCCTCATTATATATTATTGTGCGTATGATCTCTCCACAACAATTACATTAAAAAAATAACAATATTTTTTTAGTGGGTGAAAAATAAACAACAATGACTTCAATAATTATAGACATACCGCTCAAACTTATATAATAAGGATATGTCTAGACAGAGGGGGAAACATGAATGATTTCAACAAAGCACTTATGGGGAAATGAGGTGGATGGATATTGTTACAAGAAGACAACTTATGGATTGATATCCTACGCTCAAGATATGGCAGGAATGGCAAACTTCGAGTTGGTCATCTAATAGAGTTGAGGAGTCCAACAGATAACCAGGGAAGGAACAAAGCATCATTCCTTTTGGTGGAAGGATCTGCAAGGGATAATAGAAGAAAGTTGGTTCTCACAACAATGGGAGAAGTCTATTGGCAATGGCAAGTTAACTCAATTTTGGACAGACATCTGGGTTGGAGACACAAATTTGGCAGCAAAATATCCAAGATTATTCAGGAAGGACAAAAACAAAAGCAACATCATTTTCATTCATGGCATCTGGGAAAATGACTCATGGTCATACGCATGGGAATGGAAAAGGCCACTTAATACACTTGAGGAGAATGATCTAAATGAATTATGCACTATGCTAGCTAACACTGTGTTGCAGGAACACACGGGAGAACATGGCAATGTAAAGGCAGCAAAAGAAGCAAATATTCTGTCAAGGACAATTACCATGCAATTCAACAGTAGAGAGTGGATCTCTATGACACAGCAACAAGGCATGCATTGCAGAAAAGCTGGAACTCAATCACTCCATTCAAGGTATCAATTCATATGTGGAGGATGCAGCAGGATAAATTACCAAAAAAGATGAATCTAAGACTCAAGAATGTCCTCGCTGATGATCAACTATCAGCATGCAGCATGTGTGATACGAATCAGTAAATAGAGATACAAAATCATGCTTTCTTCGAATGTCAAGAAGCAAGAAAAGTCTGGAAACAAATTCTAGAATGGGTCGAAATACCTATTCCGCAGTTATTCGGTCCTGAATTGGATCTCAAACACCAGGGCATCCAGACGACAATATGGTCCGCGGTATGGGCAACAACAATGCGTGAAATTTGGAAAAGAAGAAACGAGTATCAATTCAGAGGTGAAAGAAAATCAATCGATGAAACAACACAAGCAATTAAATTCAACCTCTAGCTCTGGTACAAGCAGCGATCCAAGAAGAAGAATGTTATCTTCTCGCCGATGGAAATCTGGTTGCAGTCTCCGATATGCTTGATGAAGGAGTTGTAACAAAGAATCGGCAAAGAGGAAACACCTCAACTGGGCCGCAAAATAGTTTAGGTCCGATTCGGAATTTTGAATGAGGCCAAAAAGGCCCAAGTGGTGTAAATATGTAAATTCAAAAGGTTTCTATAGATGAAAATGTCAATTACCCAAAAAATAAAATAAGGATATGTATATTTAATTTGTTATACCTATGATTTTGAGGTCATGTTATAGAATATTAAACTTATTGTCAATTACCATAAAAAGTGTTATAGATATATGTCATAGATATAATGAATGGAACAGTTTTGTACGGATAAGACTTTTGTAATCTCCGGTCCCTACTCTCTATAAAGTTGATTACAGAGAATAACAAATATAAACTTTCACGCTCTTCCAATCTTCTCCTCTTCCTTCTTGTAGAATTCTTCAGATCACACCTTATCCGAATTGCTCTATTCTTCAGATCCGTAAAATTTGCACTTATAAAAAAAAAGATCCGTAAAATTTGCACGAAGAATATAAAGAAGCAGTCTTCGAAATTTCTTCTTGGTAATCTGAGAATTCAAAAGTATGTGCTATGATTTGCACCGATCAACAAAAAGAATTGAAAAGTCTGGTCTCAAACAAATTCCTTGATTTTGTTCTTGTTATTATGCAATTCAAATTCTTGAACACCGTCGCTGTGATGCTCATGTCTGGTTTTGCACTTACCATCCTCGTCCTAACAGGCGTTCTTGAATTAACCACAGCCCGATCTTCAATCCCAAACGCCGAAAACTCGGTTCGGTCCATACTGACGAACTTGGCCACTTCAGAGAATTTACAAGACTTAATTAAAGCATTTAAGAAGTGGGATTCCGAAGTGGGTTGTGTCCAATTCAAAAAAAAACTTGGATTTCTTGGGGAATGGCTCAAAGATCTCATCTTTGGAGAATGTTGAGGGGGAAATCGAATGTTGCGAGCTTCAGATGAACCATCCTGATGCTGGATGTAAAATTATGCAGATCAGAAAAAAACAGGAGACAAAATATTAGTTGAACATGCTGGAGTCATCAACATCACTAACAAATCACAATAATTTAACGCCAAGACAAGAACAAGGATGAACAGCAGATGTGCGGCGCAAGAGAGGGTTTTCCTTTTTTTTATTTCACGCACTCACTTCATCAGTGTACAAGTCTATATATATGTACAAGTATGGGCCTTCATCAATGGGATACAATGTTAAACTATACAATGAACAGTTTTGCTAGTCTTCATGTGGGCCTGGATCAGTTGGGCCTGCATTTTCAACACTCCCCCCGCAAGATGGAATGGGAGGCGATAAGCCCATTCCCATCTTGGATATCAACCTGGAAAATGCAGGTAAAGGCAGTGACTTTGTCAAGAAATCTGCTGGTTGATCCATGGATGGGATGTAGATAGGATGTAGAAATCCTGCCTTATAGTGATCACGAACGATATGACAGTCCATCTCAATATGTTTGGTTCGTTCATGGAAGACAGGATTGCTTACGAGATGCATTGCAGCCAAGTTATCACAGTGTAGAGGAATAGGAAGTTGCAAAGGAACTTGCAGATCCGTAAGGATGTATGAAATCCACTTGAGTTCACACGCTGCAGTGGCCAGGCTGCGATATTCGGCTTCGGCAGAAGATCGTGAAACAACTGTTTGTTTCTTTGTTTTCCAGGAGATGCTTGCCGAACCAAGACAAATAAGGTATCCGGTTAATGACCGTCGTGTATCAGGACACGAACCCCAATCTGCATCAGCATAAGCAGTGAGTCTAAGGTCATTGTGAGATGGGAAAAATAGTCCGAGACATGGACACCCTTTTAAGTAGCGTACAACATGGATGGCTGCTTGATAATGAGAATGACGGGGCTGCTGCATAAATTGGCTAAGTGTCTGCACAGAATAGCTCAAGTCAGGCCGTGTGAAACTAAGATATAAAAGCCGTCCAATAAGGCTACGATAGATCGAAGGATCTGGCAACAAAGCTGTGTCATCTGTGGCCTGAAGTTTAATACCAGGAGGCAAGGGTGTAGGGGTTGCAGTTGCATGAAAAAGTCCACAATCTTCAATAATGTCCATACTATACTTTTGTTGAGTAACATATAACCCGTCTGGTGAATGCTGGAATTCCAATCCCAGGTAATAATGTGCCAAACCCAAGTCTTTAATGCTGAAAACCTGATTAAGATGCTCTTTGATTTCTTGGATAGCAGAAGCAGATGTCCCTGTGATCAAAAGGTCATCTACATACACCAACAAAACAGTGAAAGTGCTAGCTGATTCATGCAAGAAAAGACAATGATCATTCACAGATTGTTTGAATCCATAGTCCAAAATAAACAAGTTGTAAGCTCCTGATTCCATTGTCGTGATGACTGTTTAAGGCCATAAATAGATCGGTTTAAACGACAAACCATGCCTGGCGTAGCACAAGAATACCCTGGTGGCAAATCCATATAGATTTCAGCATCTATTTTCCCGTGAAGGAAGGCATTATTGATATCAATTTGAACAATCGGCCAGCCTCTTTGCACTGCAACTGCTAATAAAACCCGGACTGTAGTCTGTTTAGCAACAAGAGAAAAACTTTCTGAATAGTGTACCCCTTCAACCTGACTATACCCTTTGGCAACTAGTCGAGCCTTGTGTCGGGATATGGAACCATCCGGATTGCGTTTAAGCTTGAAGACCCATTTACAGCCCACCGTCTTATGGCCAGGAGGTAATGTGGTCAAGGACCAAGTTTCATTCCGTTCCAGAGCTTGAATTTCCGACTGCATTGCCTTTAACCAGTCATCATGTTTAGCCGCTTGTTTATATGTTCTCGGCTCATCAGAAGATATGGTACTTAGAAGACAAGATGCTGATGGAGAAATAAGGGCAGTTGTACGAGTACAGGCATGTGTTTCATAATCAGAATGCCAGGATGGGGCTCTAATAATGCGTGTGCTACGACGAAGAGCAACTGGTGCAAGATCAGGTGATACATTTTCAATATCTAAGACACTGCTGGGGTCTGAAGGAGCACTAGATATAGGGACATTAGAATTTGTGTCAGCAGAAGGAGAGAGTATGGGCAGAGGTATGTTTGTATCATCAGGGAATGGACTGATCTTTCGGCTAATAGAATCCTTAGCAAAGGGGAACATTTGCTCATAAAAGACGATATCTCGAGAGACTAACAGTTTTTTGGATTCAATGTTGTAAACACGGTAAGCCTTATGCACCAAAGAGTAACCAGTGAAGATACATTTTGAAGATCTAGGGGCCAGTTTTGATTTATGTGGAGTAACATCAGCTATGTAGCAAAGACAACCAAAAACTCTCAGATTATTCAAGTCTGGAGCATGACCAAACAGGAGCTCATGTGGGCTTTTCCAGTTTGTAACAGCAGAAGGTAGCCGATTAATCAAATAGGCGGACATGAGAACAGCTTCCCCCCAGAAGGATTGCGGCAGAGAACTATGAAACAACAAGGCACGAGCTTTGTCAAGTAAATGTCTATGTTTACGCTCGGCAACATCATTTTGTTGCGGCGTATAAGGTGTTGAACGCTGATGGATAATGCCTAATGAAGCAGTGAGTTTAGAACAAGAATGATTTATAAACTCTAAGCCGTTGTCTGTTCGAAGAGTCTTAACTGTGGAATGAAATTGGTTTTTGATCATGGCAAAGAACCTCTCAAATAGTGACACTACTTCAGTTTTCCCTTTCATCAAATAAACCCAAACCCCACGAGTATAATCATCAACAAGAGTAAGAAAATAAGTTGCTCCATTTAATGCAGGCGTGGAATAGGGACCCCAAACATCACAATGAATTAACTCAAAAGGCATAGTAGTATTACGCACATGAACAGGGAAAGGTTTACGAGTTTGTTTGGCACGATGACATACATCACAAGGCAAACGAAGGGAAGATCTCCCATTACTAAGTCGCAGCTTAGTCATTACAGAATTACTAGCATGGCCAAGTCTGGCATGCCACAAAACAAGGTCAGATGGCTTGATAACACTAGAATTACAAGCACTATTATCAAAAGACAAAATAGACTGAGTGACTGGCTTCGGAAGGCACTTTGGGAAGGCTCTTTCTGCGGCAGAAGATTCTAAGATGTAGAGACCTTGGAACTCTCTGCCTACTGCAAGAACCCGTCTACTGTGAAGGTCCTGCATTAGACAGAAACTAGGAAGAAAAGTGAAAAACACATCGGCAGTTTTGGATAGCTTAGAGACAGATAGGAGATTGAAACGAAAGCTGGGCGTATGAAGCACATCAGTCAGTTTAAGTTCAGGACATAATAAACATGAGCCAATATGATCAACAAAAACCAGGTTTCCATCAGCCTGTTTCACAGCAGTAGATAAAAGCGGGCGAGAAATATCATGCATAAGATGCAATTTATGACACATATGGCTTGAAGCTCCACTGTCAATAACCCAGGCATTAACAGGAATCAGAGAAGCAACAGCAAGTGCAGTTAAGAATATTTTACCTGTAAAATTAGCATCTTCAACAGATGTTGTTCGTGCAGAAGTGGAGCCAAGGTTCAATACTTCCTTCAGAGCCTGCCCAATTTCTTTTCGAACTATGCTGGCCACCCGAAGGTCTTGTTGTTCTGGGGTAGGTGAATAGTCAAAATCCGTTGCAAACTCAGACTGCTCAGCCATGTTTGCGTGCTGCATTCCTTTCCCTCGTTTCTCCAAGGCTTGCAGCTTAAAACAATTTTTGATTGAGTGTCCATGTGCATGGCAGTAAGCACATGGCTTGAGCTTGAAGCAGTCATTGATGGTATGCCCAGGACAACCACAATGTTCACACACAATCTCGGGCCTTCTGGTCATAAGACCATGTCTCCCACCACGACCACGCATAGGTGCTCTGAAATTCTGTCTAATTGGCTCATGAGCAGCACCATATCGGACAGCTCCTCCTACATGCTTTGCCATCAAAGCTCCTTGTTCGTTGTTAATTATCTTGGCAGCTTGCTCTTCTTTCTGTTTCTCAATAGCTAGAATCATAGAATATGCCTTGTTCAAGGTCGGCAATGGATCCGTAGCCAATATCTGATTTGAAATCTGTTCGTAAGTCTCATTAAGCCCATACAGAAACTGCATCAATCTCTCCTCCTCATTTACCCCACAAGTACATCTCGCGACGGGGCGAAGACAATTTAGCTCGTCCCACAAACCCTTCAACTTGTTGAAATAAGTCGTCACAGAATCTCCCCCTTGTTGAAGGGTGATGATTTCCCTCCGGATTTTGAAAATCATGGGAGCATTCACTTCCCCCAATCGTTCTCGCAACTCAATCCATAAATCTTTCGCACATGTAGTGGTATAAGGAAA
Source organism: Pinguicula primuliflora (assembly GCA_025802335.1). Classification (NCBI taxonomy): domain Eukaryota; kingdom Viridiplantae; phylum Streptophyta; class Magnoliopsida; order Lamiales; family Lentibulariaceae; genus Pinguicula; species Pinguicula primuliflora. The sequence goes on from JAOYMZ010078785.1 coordinate 10,850, forward strand.
CCCGGCCAGAACCTCCTTGTCGATCGAGTTATATATCCAACTCGCGACCATCAGATCAGCAGCCTTCCACACTTCATATTCTTCAGAATTCTGGTCTTCCGGAGGTGAGCAATTTTCATCAATAAGCATCAGCTTTCTCTTGGCCCCCAGCGCCATTCGAATGGCTCTACTCCAGCTCTGGTAGTTTTTAGTATTTAGCAACACTGTGACAAGGGGTGTACCCGGCTCATCCGAGTCCCGAACCTTAAGGAGCGACTTGCTCCCTGTACCCGCAGACAAAACATTAGCATTTTTATCAACTGCAGCAGCACCCTTTTCCTTTGAATCACCCATGTTTTGACAATTTCAAGACTAAAAATAGAAGAACGCCTTTTTCTTTTTGTGGTGGGATGATATTCTGGAAAGAAGCAAGCAGATCTGGACAGTAAAATAATGTTGCGCACAAGATCGAACCTCAAAGCTCCGATACCATGTAAAATTATGCAGATCAGAAAAAAACAGGAGACAAAATATTAGTTGAACATGCTGGAGTCATCAACATCACTAACAAATCACAATAATTTAACGCCAAGACAAGAACAAGGATGAACAGCAGATGTGCGGCGCAAGAGAGGGTTTTCCTTTTTTTTATTTCACGCACTCACTTCATCAGTGTACAAGTCTATATATATGTACAAGTATGGGCCTTCATCAATGGGATACAATGTTAAACTATACAATGAACAGTTTTGCTAGTCTTCATGTGGGCCTGGATCAGTTGGGCCTGCATTT
>JAOYMZ010078796.1:0-11619 GCA_025802335.1 Pinguicula primuliflora
CTAAACAGGCGGATACGGGCTAAACGGGCTAAGCCCGTATCCGCTTGTCAAAAAAACGGTCCGGTCCGGCTCGGACAAAAAATAAAATGGGCGGGCTTAGGCCCGCCCGTTTTTCTAAACGGTCCGGGCCGGGCCGCAGCCAACCGGACCATTTAGCAAAATGGGCGGGCGGGCTTTAGCCCGCCTGCCCGTATGCCACACACTAACTCGGACTGTATCGATCTTTGCCACCGAAGAGAATGTCTCGGAGTAGTCTATTCCATATGTTTGAGTGTAGCCCTTGCTACCAACCTCGCCTTGTACCTCTCAATCGAGCCATCAGCCTTTCGTTTAATAGTATACACCCATCTGCAGCCAACAGATCGCTTCCCCGAAGGTATATCACATTTCTCCCAAGTTTCATTTTTTATCAGGGCATTCATCTCAACTTCCATAGCATGTTTTCTTTCTGGGAACTCCAAGGCTTCTCTTTCATTGCTGGGAATATTTTCTCCATACACAGCGACAGAGAATACACGAGCACATGCAGACATACTCCCCCTGACGAGATCAGCAATAGGGTACTGCTTGGTTTTGGGATCATGTTCTGGAGTAAATCGCTTTCGAAGGATCCCCCGAGTAGAACGATTTGGAAGAACTCGAATAGGGACCACTGGAGATCCTGCATCATGATCAGAGTGCATAACATCAAAGGAAGTCACTGGAGATCCTGCATCATGGTCAGATGGCATAACATCCAAGAAAGCAACATCAAGATATAGTGTACTTACCAGAACATCCGTCGAAGGTGACACTTGGGATTGCCCTGCTAGGTCTGACTGTACTATGTCATCGTCGCACTCTGTAGTGGGCAGTCTACAAGCCTCATGTGGCTCAGGTAGCTCTTGTGCGGAAGGCACGTGAGATGATGTGGACAATGAAGTGGGTGACAGAGATACGTGAAGTACACCTGGAGAATGTGGCATCTCGCTGATAGAAGGGCTCAACCAATCCAGGAAGTCAATCTCACCTGTCTCCCCCTGACGACTGGATTGGGAAGAATAAAAGTACTCTGTTTCGACAAAGTTACAATCCATCGTAACAAAGATTCACCGGGTAATCGGGTTGTAGCAACGATACCCTTTTTGGAAGGTCCCATACCCAACAAACACACACTTTTCAGCACAAGGGTCAAACTTGGACCGGTTCACCATAAGAATGTGGACATACACAGAACATCCGAATATCCGGGATGGTAGGGCCAATGGAGGTGATACCTGTGACATGTCAGATAAGACCTAAATAGGGGTTCTGAACTGCAGGATCTAAGTAGGGAGCGGTTGGCCAAATATGTGACAGTCGACGCTGCTTCAGGCCAAAAATACAGTGGGACCTTCGATTTAAACATTAGTGCTCTAGTAATTTCGAGAAGGAATCGATTTTTTCCTTCGGTAACACCATTCTGTTGCAGAGAATACGAGCAGGTGGTTTGATGGACCATCCCAGTCTGAGAGCAAAAATTACGCATTTTTTGGTTCACAAATTCCCCCCCCCCATTATTGAACCGAAGAATCTGTATCTTAGTTCTAAACTTAGAAGAAACCATATGATAAAATATGGAGAATTTTTCAAATACTTCAGATTTATGACGGAAAAAATAAATCCATGTCATCCTAGAGCAATCATCAATAAATAATACGAAGTAACGAAATTCCTGTCCCCCAACCGAAGGAGCAGAGCCCCAAACATCAGAATGTATTAAGGAAAAAATACTAGGTACGCGAGTATTCTAAATTGGAAAAGGGTGCCGATGACTCTTAGCTAGAATGCATGTTTTACAATGTAACGGGGTGGAAGAGGCTTAAGGAAAGAGCTGGCGAAGGTATCTGTGAGACGGGTAGCCAAAACGTCGGTGCCACAACCAACTTTGAGACTGGGTGGATCCATGAGTTAAGAGAGTCCTTCCCGGCATCGAGTCCACTTCGTTAACATAGTACAGACCATTCCTTTCAGTACCATGCCCAAGTATCTTCCGCGAACGGATATCCTGTAAAATACAAAAGGATGAATACATCATTACAATACAGTTTAACTCCTTTGATACATGACTGATAGACAATAACTTGTACGATAGAGACGGTGCATATAGGCAGTTAGACAACTGTATAGTAGATGAGATTTTGATAATACTCGCCCCTTTCACGGGGGTAAGTTCTCCATTGGCCATCTGTACACTCTTCTTTTTCGAATCCTGCATAGTCATAATATACGATAAATCATACGTAATTGTATCAATGGCTCCACAATCAAAAATCCACTTTCCGTCTTTAACTTTGGCCGACCCGTTTGCAACCTGTGCACAACTGGGCCTAAGATTTGGTCCAGCACTGTTTTTCCTGGCCCTAGAATTTATTTTAAAAGCTGCCTGCCTGTCAGTGGACCTGGGTTGCCCAGAACAAATATTTTCCGGCCCACCTTCAATAAACCTGCCATCAAAATATTGTTGCCCAGAAATAATCGGCCCAGTTGCAATTTTAAAGGGTCTGTTGCCTGGAATGCGGGTGTCTGGGTCATTACCTTCACTTGTGCGGGTCATATTCTTCCCTGATCCTTTCTCTCCTCCGAACCCTAGGTTCGCGATGGCGGAATCGCCGGTCGGTTCATCGGTGTCCTCACCACCCTAGTGTCCGTCCGTGACCGCCGCAGTCTCGCGCCCCTTTTTACGTGCTCCTGGTGGCCCATTCAACCAGTAACAGTCCGCTTTTATGTGTCCCAATTTACTGCAATATTCGCACCGTACACTCGGTCGGTGATATGAGGATTTAGCCGGAGATTGGCCGTCTAATCGTCGTTCAGAGTTTGGAAAATGGGAGTCTCCAGTATTTGATTGCTGGTTCCACCCATTTTCTGATTTACAGTAAGTCTGGCTCCTATTCCCGATGACGAATCCAGTGTGTCGGAGGGTGCCGCGGGTCGTAAGATCTATTTTCTGGTGGTTTCCCGCCGAACTGTCGCGTACGCGACTTCTACTGAGGGAAGTGGGCTCATTTTCAGCAAGTCCCGAACGATTGGTTCGCAATCCTCATTTAATCCTGCGAGAAACACAAACAACCGGTGTTCATCTTGAATACGGTTGAATTTCTCGATATCATTTAATGTTTCCATCGGATTAGGTCGCCGTCTGTCAATTTCTAGCCACAGTGATGAACATTGTCCATAGAAGTCTTCAATGGTAGATTTTCCCTGGCTAAGTCGATCAGCCCTAGTGATGAGATCAAAGATCTGAAGGCTATCTTCTCCCACTGTAAATGTTTTCTTCAAAATCTTCCATAATTCGTATGAATTTGGATAGTGGGCATACTTTTGAACGAGTTGTCGTTCCATGGATCTTGTGTTCCAATCGAATACCTGCGAGTCTTTTTCTCTCCATCTGGAGTAGTTTACATCAGATTCATCTAGGGCTTTCGCCTCCCCAGTGATGAATTCATACCGTCCCCTTCCAATTATGTACACTTCCATAAGCCTTGCCCAGAGCACATAATTATAGCTATCCAGTTTGATGTCTATGACAGAAGATAGATTCTGCTCCCCTGACTCCTGTGTGGAGGATGATGGGGGATCTCCCTAATGCTTCGCTTTCTGGTCCATATACAGCCGGAACTGCTCGAATTGTTCAGCTAAACTAGCGTCCAATTTGGTTAACGCCGAGCCCTTGTCGACCATGGTGCTGGCGTCCAAATCTAGATTGGTTGTTGTTGGTAGATGACGAAACATAGGTTTTCAAACCTGCTCCGATACCATAATAAAGTGCGGAATTGTAAAGAATACGATATTTGCGTGGTTCGACAATCGCCTGCTCCACGGGAAGAATTCTTCCAGTTCTTATTTTTTTCTCACTTTTCTATATGTTTTTTCTTCTTGTTTACACTGGTTCTTATAGAACCTCAATACATATCTCTTCCCTAATTAGTGCAACCAATTAGGGATGTGATCCTTAGAAATTAGGGATCACATATTATGGAAAGGATTTGACTAAATCCTTTCCTCAACTGTGAACCAGACTGATTTTAGAATCCTCCACATACAAAAATTCCGAAATCAGGTTTATATTTTCAGGCCTAATTCATAGAAGTCTTTGGGCTGAGTGCAAACCCCCTAAATTAGTCGTGAGTGTAAAAAACTGTCAGATACTGGGTAGGTGCGTGAGTATTTCTCCCAACTTACCTGCCTAAAAAAATGTTTATATTTTCAAGCAAATAGTTTTAAAATAATGATTTCACCACATTCTTATATTTTAAATAATAATCTTCTAGTTTTTGCATCAGCACAAAAGTGCTCGAACAAAATAGAATGGAATATTCTTCGCTTTTTCGATGGGCTGAAATGAACAGATTGTGGACTTGTGCTTTTATTTTTTGGATAAGTGGGCTAGTGTATTAATTTCAACACTGCCATGTTTTTCGGGGGCGCTTATCCTAATGGGCTGCAGCAAGAAATGGTCCGGAGCTCGGGCTTGCTGATGAATTCTACCTTTACACACTTTATAAAATATTATTTATTAATATTATGATTTGTCATCAATTATTAGCACAATTAATTGTCCAAAAAAAATTATTAGCACAATTTTTGTTATTTGTTGTGATCAAGGCCGAGCTAATGCAAGTTTTTTCGTGACTGGAACCATTTCAAATTCAAGATTTAACTGCTATTAGGGAGGGACCCACAAACTCTTAATCATTCCGATAAATCGATCTTCATCATCACCAGTCAAATATGTATTTCTATCTCACCAAATCCACCTCTTTTTTTTAATCCACCTTTTAGTAACTACAAAGTTTGGACTGATAAATTTGTATGGACGAATTGGTTGACCTTGTTTTTTTTTTTTTTTTGCGTACTGCAAGGTATCCTCAAGTCGACAGTTAGGAGACTAATCCTCCGTCCCTCGGTCAGCACACTAAGTGGTAGGGGACTAACCAAATATTTTTTTCCATTCACATGGGTGGGAATCGAACTCCCAACCTCATGCTTAAGGGATGAGGTGCTGAACCACCACACCAAACATGTTGGTTGGTTGACCTTGTTGTTAGAAAGTGGATTCAACTCTTTGAACTTGGTCATGTGTGTATAGGTGTGCGTATGTGGGCAACTTATAGGGAATATGTAGGCTAATCTCATTAAAATCATGAGTGCATAGTGATCGACTGCAACACCATATTTTCTTATAAGTTGCCTTAAATTACTTTATCAAATTCTTGTGGAAGATTCTCAACACTTCTCCTCAAGTCTAACTAGTAAAACTATGTTGAGACTTGAACTACCACACATTGATTACACCTCATTATGAGGCCAATACTCGAAACTTTTCGAAAAATAATTAGAATGACGTGAAAACAATCATCCCAAATGGGGTAAAACTCTCATGGCCCCCATAGGACCAATTAATTCTAGACTTCCCCGAAATAATATCGAGCTGCATACCGCTCGCTCCAATACCATGTTAGAAAATAAACTTGCCTCCCTAAACCCGATTGACGTGTGCGCAGGTGCGTGTGTGTGGATCAACTTATAAGAAAGATGTAAGTTATTCTTATTAAAACATTGAACCCAATATATTACGGCACTATATTTCTTTATAAGTTGGTTGAAATAACTTTCTCAAATTCACGTTTGGTCCGTGTTTATTATAACTAAAGAAATAAGTGAAGATGAAATTTATTAGAACCTAAAATTGTATTATGAATATATAAATTATAAGGTGTGTGAGGATAGGAAGCTAGTATCATTTGCAAGGATACTTCCCAGTCAAATCTATTGACAGATTGTACGACTACGAGTAGGCCTCATCAGGCCCCCACCAGTGGAAGGGCCCTCCGCTTTAATCTAATTATTGACATGAGATTTGAATATATCACACCAAGATGAAGATCATTTATGGAATAAGTGTGTGGTGACGATTTCCCAATTGGTCACGAATTTAGGAGAACTGATATGGCGTTCCCTCCGCCGTTTGGCCAAAATATAGATAATTTTCTACAAATTTAAATGCTATAAATCAAAGGATTAAATCTTTTAAATTTAAGGGCTAAATGCTATTTTTCTAAATTAATATTACAGCGATTTCGCCGTCAAAAAATCTAAAATCCTATTTAAATATTATAAACCCAAGAACTAAATATAAATCCAAAGGCTAAATATAAACCCAATGATTAAATGCTATTTTTTTTAATTCTACCAAAATATTTATTTTTTACTAATTATTTTATATTTATTACTAATTAATTGGTTATTATTAATAATAATATAAAACTAATTTACCTGAGGTTGTGGTGGTGGGTGCGCCATGTCAAGGGGGCTGCGCTGGGACTGCTGGGGGAGGGGATACCTATATCATTTTCGCGGATTTAGTTAAAAAATTGAAAGTTTTGGATTAAGAATTTTGTACTTTAAAACCATATTTGTATGATTTTCAGTTTTTCCAAGAGTGAAGTCATAAATAAAATCCATAACAAGTTCATCCTTTTCATATGAGAATTATAGAACTTGCCTTATACTTTAATTTTGACAGTAATGATACGTGTATAAATCAGGTCCTATATGTGCTTTAGAGAAATGCTACTGTCCATAAAAGGTGACCCTTTTGAAAATTATACTTTGTATTGCAAAATTGTTAAAAATTACGAAGTAATTTAAATAAAGAATAGCCTTATGAACATATTGCAAAACCTATACCTTTATCATTTTCTCGAAAAAAAGACTGAAATAAATTACAATGGCATTTATGAATTGAAGGATTTTTTTTTTACCAAAAGTCCAGCTTTACAGGATTTTGCGGTACGGAACGCGGTATCAGGTTTTTTTTGGGAACTTCAGGTCATCAAAAAAATCGTAAATATTTTCAAAATTCTAATGTCGAAATCTTTCAGAAACTAGTCATAAAATTTAATTCTAGCAATCGAATGATAATGTTTTGGGCTTAGGTTAAGTTTGTAGGTCTTTAGGGTTTTAGTTGTTTTCGGCAACGACGACGCCAAAATCGAATTCTATGACTCGTTTCTAAAAGATATCGACATGAAAATTTCGAAAATATTGACGGGTTTTTCAGTGACCCGAACTGGCCGAACCCCCTTGAAGAGATAGATATACCAGCACTGTTAATTTTTTTATGTCAGGTTCAGGCCCCAACAAGGAGATGTTTCGATATGCCTCTTGTTTTAGGCAGTGTTCTAAAAGTTGCACCTAGGCAGCTAGTGGTCGTCCTGAACTGGGCATGGGATCTCTGTTGGGCGATGAAGGACTCCTGGGTGGCCGGCCACTTGGGCGTTTGCAGGAAAAAAACCTACTGGTTAAATTAATATATAGATTTAACTTATAAATTCTATTCATTGGATTAAGCCTGTATATAAACCTACAAATTAAACACAAAAACTAACATAAGACTATAATTTTAACAAGTGTAATAGTCTAGTCCGTTCAATAAAAATAAGAAAAACCTAGACAATAAACACGAAAAAAGTGAACAAGAAATCCACAAGGTAGATAGAGCTAATGATGTATTTTACAAAATATTTATTTCCGCAATATTTAAAAATTGTTATTAATGTTTACGTAATGGATTAAACTCTATTGATTTGTACATTTTACTTATTGTTTAATAATTTCTTATTTACCGACTACTAAGTGTCTGTTTGCAAGTTCTACTAAAAAGCTGTTTTTGGTTTTTGAGTGGAGCTTTTAAAAAAGGTGCTTTTATAAAGAAGTTATAAAGTGTTTGCAGTGGGGGCTTTACTGTGAAAAAAGTTAAAAAATATAGCATGATAAAATGGATGTAATACGGGAATTTTTTTGAGTATTTTGATATTATCGATTTGTATATAGACAAAATTATCTTAAAAGTGAATTTTTAGGTATTTACAAAATTGACTCCGCTTTAAGCCTCCCACAAGCTACTCCAAGGTAGCTTTTGGGCTTTTAGGAGCTTTTCCATCGCCAAAAGCCAAAATCGCAAACAGGATAAAAGGAGCTTCTGGGATTGAAAAGCCAAAAACTGCTTTTGAGAAGAACTTGCGAACAGGGTGTCTAAGAATCGACTTCAAGTATTGTTTAATTGACAAGGTGAGAATTTGTTACATCATGGTGATGATGATAATTGTCGATGTAATCTAATAGTGGTTAGTCTTTGATAGAAGAGTTAAATAAAAAATTGTTTGTTCATGCTGGTTTTGAGGATCTGACTTCATTTTTTGTATTGTTCATTAATATTTCTATGTATAAAGTTGGTTCATGGTTACGGAATTTTTTTTACGGTTTGTTTTATAGACGTGTATGCGAATAGTTAAATGTAATATTTAGGCAAAGTGTTGATGATGAAAATTTTGAGTTAAGACGAAAATCATACTAAAAATGAAAATGACTAACTTTCAAACACTAGTTTTATTTTATTAAACCAACTCAAAATTAGTATTTGTTTAATTATTATGCATCTGGATATTTATATTATTTTTTGGAAATATCATTCATTAGTTATTATAAATATGTAAATATATGTTAATTTTTTATAGTTTAAAATAAAAATCGGTGAGGTACCGGCTAGGCGGCCTTGGCATTGGGCGATCAGCGTCCGCCCGACACACTTCCAATACATTTAAGAACGCTAATTTTACGTTGTGCAGTGTGTACTCCTTTTTTGTCTTCAAAATTAGAAGTGTTATAAAAATTAGGAAAAATATTACAAATATTTTCCTATTTTTATATCAGTAAATTTTTGTATTTATAATCTTTATATGTACATTCTACATTTTATAATGGTGCAGCTGACATTCAACCTTCACCTGCTCACTTTCCTCATTTTCCGAGAGTTACATTCTCATCTCAAATATCTATGAGCAACAGGGGTCTTACTTTCATGCTCCAAGGGCCGATTTTTCTCCTGAATCCAACCATCTTGCTGGTTGTAAGCATAAATTTGGCTCCAAGCACCAATTCGTAAAGCCGCTGTGACTCCAGAGTAAGTGATGTTGATTGAAATTTTGAAATAATCTGACTTGAATCTGCTAAAAAACTAGGTCTGCATTTGTGTCAATTGCTTGAAAAACTTTGTTGTTGCTACATTTCCAGACTTCCCAGTTAGCTTGCTGCCAAATTGCCTTCCACATATCAGCTCTCCATGGCGGGCGTAAGCACGAGAGATGATTTGCAAGACTTAGCATTTCTGCAGTTTGAATGCTTACATTTGTGTGAATCTAGGTATGAATTTTCCTCCAAATTTCTTGCCCAAACCCACAACTTTGAAATAAATGTGCTTCCGTTTTAGCTTCACCTTCACAGATTGGACAAAGATCAGAATTCATATGCATTCCTCTACGGACTAGGTTGACTCTCGTGGGTAGTCTTGAGTGCAAAATGCGCCAGCTAAATGCAGCGATTTTCATAGGTAATATCATGTTCCAAACTTGATAAGCCTACGGATTGACCCCATAGATCTCCCAGAATGTATTACACAATGAATCATATATGGATTTAGTAGAATAGATAGGGTGAATCCAATTCCAATTATCCTGATCCATCGTAGGTGCGGCAACAGCCTCCAAATCTTGATTTAGCGACTAAAATTGTGATGAATCCAGCATGTTCAACCCAGTCCAGTCCCAATGCCAATTAGTGCCATCAAAGTTCCCCTTTGTATCCACTGTAACCTCCTTATCCGTAGTAGCTTGAAATAAGTCAGGATACTTAGTTGCAATGCTCATTTCACCGTACCATTTATCTGTATAAAATAGTGTGGCCTCACCATTTTCACACCTTCTGCTCAGATTCGGTTAATATTTTTCCTTTTCCTATTTGTTTTTTTAGGATTCGGTTAATATTTTTCTTGTCTTCTTAGAAAAATAACTTCTAGTTCAATTATTTTTCGGGGGTGGGTGAGGGGGATAGATAGTGAATTTATTTAATGTGTAATTTTATTGTACACAATTATTTTGCACAAGTATTGTCATCGTTAGCTGTCGAAATTGACTTCATCGATGGAAAGTCTTAGGATACTTAGTAACACGAGTCATTTTGGGAATTGAAGCCAAAATAATAGAGATGACTGAGAAATGCAAATCTGAGAGCTTTACTTCAACATAAATGTAGGTTCATTTGGCACTACACTACACACGCCGTGTGCCATTTCCAGTTGTATAGCACAAGGCCCCTTTTGTAGCAATACAGGAAAACTCACAACATGGGAAAATTATCAATGAACAGTACGAAATATAACACTGTTCATGTCGGGCAATAGTATTACTCACGAGCCAAACAATCGTAATCCTGTCGCAATAAAAAAGGTGACAAGTCAATTATACAATGTGTAAGGTGGTTGGAACTGTCAATATCCATGAAAAATATTCCAGTTCCGGAAGTTATGTTCTAATCCGTCCCGAATTATAATTGTGACCGTCGGATGTTGATCTGATGGTCATGATCATAAGTAACTTAAATGACAGTGACCATAAGATCAAAATCCAACTATCACGATTATAACTCGAGACAATGTATGAAAAAATTATGTATGTTAATTATAATAGTCCCCTTCTCATCCTTGACTCTAAATCGAGGACAAGATTGTAGCATCCAGGATCAATCAATCCGGACCTCTGTATCCAACAGGATAGACTAATTGGTCCTCAAACTACAATAAAATAGACTAAAATTGCAAACTCCAGCTGACTGATTTGCTTCAACATTGCTCCTAGTGGGGGATTTGTCGTTAGCAATCCCATCACGGGCACCACCCGCACATGTTCTCCGTGTGAGCCATTGTCCAAAAATCTATTGCCGAATCCTTCAAGCTGGTCATTGTGTCAGATGGTTGAAATTGTATTTGTTGGGTTTCTAAACTAAAGTTAGACTACTACAAATATGAATTGTGGGGAGAATCAATTATCTTAAATTGTATTTTATGAGGATAATCTGCATTATTAATAGTAAAATTATCCCCACCCGCACAGCCACGCTCATGAGACTCGAATTTACCAGACTACAGTCGGGCTCAATTTCTCCAAGGGCCTCGATATTCGCGAAAATTTTATTTCGAATTATAACCTCCTATTTTATTTTTGATTTACTTTTATTGTTCTTTTACTTAAAAGGCATTAAAAGAAAATGAGAAAAGAAATAAAATACTAAACTATCTTAATACCTTCTAATCAAGTCAATCACCGGAAAACTTTTCACTTACTCATCTCAGTCGAAAGAAAAACCTTTCAATTTGAAAAAAATGCCCTTCAACCTCGACTTGACTCGAATTGCCTTCAATATGTCGCGAGATAAATCCTCACACACCCATACTCGTGGCCCCCCAGAGAGAGACAATGGAATAAGTGCAACTCAAATTCCCGACCAACTGTCATGCGAGAGTTGCTTAAATACGCACACAGATGACTATTGTCGGTATCACGATAGTCGGGATGAACCTGCTCTTCTATACGAGGATGGAGAAGACCCATACCCGATGGCTCTATGCAGGATAAATCCTCACACACCCATGCACGATCTATGCAGGATTTTCTATTAGTGGAGGGTTTATCATGAACTTGATTGATGTTTGCAACAAACTTTGTGACATATTTTGTGAACTTCATTTGATATATTATGAAC
>JAOYMZ010078807.1:0-11619 GCA_025802335.1 Pinguicula primuliflora
TGAATAAAGACAAATTAAATTCTGATATAATCAAAGACATAGAGAATTCAATTATCCAAGAATCCATGAAAACTAGAATAGAGAATTCAATATCCAAATCACAAAAATCAGGTGTTCACAGGATCAATCTCTTGTTTCCCAACACCCAAATAATGAAAGAAAAGAAGTACAAAAAAAGAAATCGAAATTCTCCCTTGTCTCTTGTTCGGCGAGATTTTGTATCTGACTTCCTTCTTTTTTTCTTCTTTCATCCTCCTTTCTTCTCCTTCTACCCTCTTCTTTTCTCCTCTCTTGGTCGTTGTCTATCCCTTTTTTTGGCCGTGCGGCCGTAGCCTCCCCCCCAAGGTCTGGGAGCAATTTTTCTTCCCCTTCTTTTATTCCGCAGGCCCATGTGTTTTTTTTCCATGGATCACTCCTCCTGTTTTTTATTGGGCCGACACCTCCCCAAACAAGATTTTACTTCTTTCCTTTTTTTTTCCAATCGGCCACCTTCTTCTTCTTCTTTCTTTTTTTTGGGGGGGCCATCTCTTTGCTTCTTTTTTTCTGTTGGATCTTTTTTTTTCCTTTTAATCTTTCTAATGGGCTTCTACCTTCAAGGGCCCAAGTACATCAAATCTCGAGAAAAATATGAAATTGGCACGGGAGCTTTGGGTATTTTCGTCAATTCCATGCCATTTTATCCCAATTTCTCTTTATTTGGTCCGGAACACCTACAACTAAAAAAGATAGCATTAGTAACTAAAAATGATAGAGAAATACTTGAATTATATCAATAAATAGACAAGAATAATACGAATAAGTTTGCCTAGAAACAACTTATCATCAATACACACCCTCCATCCTATCACAGGTCTGGTTGCTATCACCTCATCAATTTCTGTTCTTTGGATTGTGACCCCTCCTTTCTTGGGAACACATTGAATTGGACTAATCCACTTGCTATCAGATATAGGGTAGATCACTCTAGCATCTAAGAATTTCAAGATTTCTTTTCTGACCACTTATTTCATTATGGGGTTCAATCTCCTCTGAGCAGCAATCAAAGGTTTGCAACTGTCTTTCATGAGTATCTCGTGCATATATATGGATGGAGAGATCCCCTTAACGTTGATATGTGTCCATCCTATAGCTTTCTTGTGTTCTTTCAAAACTTCGATCAAAGCAGCTTACTCTTGAACACTTGACTCGCAGAGGATCAACACTGGTAAGCTCGTGCCTTCACCAAGGAAAGCATATTTCAGATTAGAAGGTAAAGGTTTCAATTCCAACTTGGGTGCTTGAATTAATGAGCTCTGTTGGGCAGTGGGATGTTCTCCTAACTGTTCAACTGTTCATGACCTCCAGTACTTGCTCTGGTTGGGCCAGACCCCACACTTTTCCACTTCAACCTCTTGAAGGACTACTGTGTTCTTACTTGTAAAACAACTCTCTAGAGCATCTACTATTCGGCCCAATTCATTGGCCAACTCTTCCTGTTCTGCTTCAACCAAATTGCATTGCTCAAATTCAGGGGTGGAATCTGCAGGTAATTTCAAAGCAAACTTCTTCTCCCTCAATCCTAAGCTTCAGCTCTCCTTTATGCATATCAATTGTGCACCACCAGTTCATAAAAATGGTCTCCCAAAGATGATTGGAATTCCTTGATCTTCGGCCATATCAAGTATGACAAAGTCTACAGGGAAATAGAATTTGTCAACTTTTACTATAAAATCGTCCATAACTCCCCTTGCTTTCCTGAGAGTCTTGTCCGTAAGCTGTAGGGTGATCCTGGTTGGTGCTGGTTCTACCAAGCCAAGCTTCTACGAAATAGAGTAAGGCATTAAATTGATACTAGCACCTAAATCACAAAAAGCCTTATCAAATATAAATCCTCCAATTGAACAAGGGGCATTGACACTCCCTGGATCAACTAGTTTTGAAGGTAGCTGTTTTTTTAAAATGACTGAGCATTCAACAGTGAGGAGAATAGTGCCTTCATCATCTACTTTCCTCTTATGAATGAGGATATCTGTCATGAATTTTGCATATGTAGGCATCTTCTCTAAGGCTTGAGCAGAAGGAATATTAATGTCCAACTTTTTAAACACCTCCATACATTTTTTGTATTGTTCCTCTAACATTGGTCTGAGTCGTCTTTGCGTGAAAGGAGCCTTCTTTAGAATTTCAGGTGTGATCTCCACCTCTTCTCGCTTTTCTCTCTTCTTCTAATTCAGCTTATTCCATTCATGAATTGGGACAGGAAGTTCAGCTTTTCTCTTTTTTCCAATGTAGGCACAATGACTGAGGGTTGTTTCTTATCTTCTAGCTGTTGGCCAGATCTGAGGGTGATTACTTGGCAACTTTCTCTCGGATTATTTTCTATGAAACTTGGCAAAGTAGCCTTCTGCCTCTCTTCCATATGAGCCACCAACTACCCCATGGTATTCTCTAATTTCAGAAAAGAAGCATTCTGGCTTAGTAGTGCAACATCAGTCTTAGTCCTATAATTGGCATTTTGCTGCACAAACAGTGCTAGAAACTCCTGGTTCTTTTTCATTTCACTCATCATCTTTGTGTTCTGCCTAGTGTTCTCGGAGAGCATGGCCAGAACCTCTCCATCTCTGCTAGATGAAGCATTAGAAGTCTGATTATACTGCACTTGAGGTGGTTTCAACAGGTGAGAATTGAGAGCACCTTGTAGATCGCTCCAACTCTAACCAGGAACTTTCTGCTTTCTGTAATTCTGATATCCTCCTGAATGGCCATATCTCTGCTGATTCTGAACATTGTTCAACTGTTCAAGGTCAGATATAGAAGATTCAATGAAATGGCTTGACTGATGACCTCTACCATAGAGTTCATATGAATGATCTTGCATTGAATAAACTTGAGAGGGTTGTTGTAATCTTATTCTAGGAAGCAAAAGGTCTACCCTAGGATACAATGCACTCGCAGATGAAGCCAAAGAATCATTTTGCTTAATGTTGTGCACCTGTTCAGCTCCTCTTGCGGCCAACCTCTCCACTGGCCATCTATAGCAATTCTGTGCTAAAGTGTCCAGCAGTGCCTTGCATTGATTGTATGATTGTTGCATAAAAGTGCCATTTGTTGCAGAGTCTACATCTCTTCTTGTGTGGTGGTACAGGCCAAAATAAAAGGCTTGGAATGTCATCCAATTTGGCAAAGCATTATTAGGACAACTTCTAAGTAATCCTTTGAACCTTTCCCACACCTCATAAATATTCTCGTGTGGTCTTTGCTTGAATGACTGAATTTTAGTCAAAATTCTTGCAGTTCTGCTTGGGAGAAAGAATTGAGTGAGGAAGAAATGAGTCAGAGATGCTCTTCTCAGCTCATCCTAAGTTCGGATATAATCAGGTGGGAGGTTGTATGGATTGCTGTGCTCAGAACCTCCATAGGTAGAATGTGACTGCAGCAGTTGAATGGTGGAAGATTTGAGCTCAAAGTTACGAGCAACGATGGGGGGTCTTCTGATAGAAGGTGCAACTTTCGCAGGAGCTGGCATGACAAATGCCTCAATATGCAGGTCATCATCATGTATCAAATGATAAACAAGCAAAAGCATACAAGATAAAGTGAGTTAAGACAATATCATAGATTAAATCAGCACAAATCCATAAGGAGGCTCAACCGAGCCTTAAGCTACATAGTTTAGCTCATGCTTAGAGCATGAGCTTACAAATACAAAGGTTCAATACAAAATAGAGTCATGGAAATAAAGCAAGAATAGAAAATGGTGGCCCTTCACTATCGGAAGATGGAGGCTCTTCTTCTCCGCAATATTTTTTCGCCACACCAGGAGTCCACTTTCAATCTGTGTATCTCGCTGCAAATGTGGAGCTCGTAGCTTTCTAGGGTAAGAGTTTAGAGTCTATTACAATCGGTCCCCTTCAGTTTTGCACTTGCCTCCCCCATTTTCCATATGGACCTTCTTGTCATTGCTCCAAAATGAGTGTATTTCAAAGTCGTCCCTCTTCGCGGCACTGGATGCTCACAAAATATGAAGTGAACTTGCTCAAGAGTTCTAGGGTTAGCTGTAGTTGAAAGTTACACTCGTGACCTCCAAGTCGTTGCTGAGATATGATCCGCGGAAGGGATTTATCAGTCATTGCACACAGATTGTATAATTTATGATGTAATCGCTCTAATCTCAGCCGTACACGTCTCGGATATCTTTGTTGCAAATACATATGTAGGGATAAGAGAGATATGAGCTACAGAAGGTCAGTCAAGTAATTCCAAACTTCTTTCCCGAAATGGCTAGACAACTTTCCAGGAGTTGTTGGCCCTTTTCGAAACTATCTTGCACGGGCTCCAAGTCTTGTATAAGCATGTTTGAAGTGGGAAAATGGGCTTGAAAATGCAACGAGCTCATGCGAGTCATGGGTCCTTGTATCACCGGTGGGAATGGTCCATTCGGTTCTGTTAACTGGACTTTAGCGTCTGGAGCACAAATGCACGTCTTGGTGTAGATATTTGCCAAATCTGGGCCGAATAAACTCCAGAATCAACCTCTTGGATTGCTGCATCAGTTCCTGCCATAATGCATAGTGAATTTAACTTGAATTGCTACAAAATGTACATGTGCATCCGTTTCTCCAATCTAACTGAATTGAGCATGAATTGAGCATGAATTGAGCCATAATCTTAGCTAGCAGAATCAACATCTTCCGATATATCTCCTTATGGTAGCTGATTCTGGCTGTGACTCCTTCATGACATTTGTAGCACACTTCTTTACCTAGCTCGTAGAAAAATTTCAAATTTATCCTGCCAGCCAAGCGAGAGATATGCACAGAGCAAGGTCACAGCAGTCATTCCTCAATCTTTGCAAAAAATGGCAAGGTTGTTTTTTTATCAACTTTTGGCTCTTCCTACTTTCGGATAATGGTTCCCTCTTGGATGTTGTGGTTTGATTAGGTGCACTTGTGCCATCCCAAGTTGTATCACACGTTGATACGTCATTTGGACCTTCAAAATGTACACATACAAGCAGCCTAGATCCGGTTTTACACTTTGAACAGAATTTCTTCATTGCTGCACAATTTCTGGACTTTGGAACTCTGGTTCGCATCTTGCTGATATTATGGTCCAGAATTATGTTGCAGCTGCATAGAACTTGGCCTAGATGATTGTTGGTTGTGCCTTGATGCTCTAGGGAATTTAGGGGCTCGACAGAATGGCTGAAAAACAGCACACTAGCCTGGTTTGAGCTGCTTGAATCTGTTTTGCTCCAGTTCTCCAGATTTGTGCTTTGCTGCATATCAGTCCATTTTTGCTACTGTTTGGCTCCAAGATGAGGTTGCAAACTTGTATAAAAATAGCTTGCTTCATTCCAAGGTGTGCATAGATAATTTGTGATGCTCAGGAACTCAACAAATGGCCAAGAACAGTCACTTTGAAGCCTAAACCATGTCCTTGAACTTGCAGCCATTCTGGTTCGCACAAAATACATCTAAAATGGCCGAAATTCCATCATAAAACCAGTGATTCACACTAGGTTGCTGAAAATAGGCTCTTGTCCTGCATTTATACAGTTAAGCACGAAATGAGGTGCAAAATAGGTATTTAGGTAAATAAATTAATGAAAAGAACAAGTGAAATGAGCCTAAAAATGCATATGAAATAGTCTCATCACTCCTCCAC
The DNA here is from genome assembly GCA_025802335.1 of Pinguicula primuliflora. NCBI lineage: Eukaryota > Viridiplantae > Streptophyta > Magnoliopsida > Lamiales > Lentibulariaceae > Pinguicula > Pinguicula primuliflora. The sequence continues at coordinate 5,647 of JAOYMZ010078807.1, forward strand.
ACTTAAACCATGCTTGTCCTCAAGCATAAACTAAACCTAAACACAAAAATGAGATGATGAAGATCACATATGCATGAATGTATAAAATGATCAGAATGAGAGAAAGAGTCATGCACAGAACATGTGACTAGTTTTCGGTTTGTATCAGCTTGGTTCAAGCAAAGAATTGCATGCAGCTGACATTTGTGCATTGTTTACTGTCAAGGCCATGGAATAAAGACTCGAATTAAGGTTCAAGGACTTAGAGAAACCAGGTTTGGAGAAGGGAAAGGTTGTTGCACAATAGTTTGGACATGGTTCCTTAAACATCTTCATACGTGTCACTTCTTGCTTATTTTCTGCTTTCTCTAGAGGTAAACCGAACTCCTCATCATCAATCCACTATCCTAGTGCATGAGTCTTTGCAAAATTCTCAGGTCAAGCCACAACTCCATCTCTCTTTTTCTTTTGGGGGTAGTGTTTAAGTGAAAAGCTCTTCTCATGATGGAAATGGAAAAGAATCAAGGGCCTCGCACTTTTGGCTTACATAAATTGTGGTCAGTCTCCTGCTGTCCATCCTGGATGAAGGATTATAGCAACCACTTGTCTCTAACCCCTCCTTTTCTCTGTTTTTCCAGTTGGTATGTTTTCTTCAGAATTTTTCTGCTGGTTTTTCTTCTATGCAGCTGCTGCTGATATGTTGCGGAACTACATCTGGGAGCTCTTCTGATTTTGATTCAGGCCTCCACATGAGTTTGGATTCTTGGAAAGGTACTCCTTTTGATCTTATTTAGAGTGCTGGTGACTTCTTTGAATTTTTCTTTTCGGTTCAGCACCTCTTCTTTTTGATGTGTCCCTTGGTTGCATCTCATCTTTATTTCTGATTTTTGCATCAGTCCTGTTTTCTTGAATTTTGTTGATCAGCTGCTCTTGTTGATTTGGGGTTAGGACGTGATCACTAAATCCACAAACTCAAACAGACCAGATCCTACTTCACTCCCTTCACTCACTTTCCAAACTTCCCCATACCAGTTCAGGTTTAACCGTCCAAATAGGCATAGATAGCATTATAAGTCACAAATTAAAGCATGAATACGTAGCATGAATCCATTTTTGTGTGAGTGACCCAAAGAAGCAGTGAATCAAGCAGAAGATATGAGCATGAAAATTTTTCTACCAGACAGCTTGTGCAGATTTTTGAAAACACGACAGCAACATTCTAGGAAGGAAAGATAGGTGCATAAAATTATCTAGCAAACGTTTCAACCACCAAAAGTCACCCCTCCACACTTACATCCCACTATTCTTGACTGAGTGTGAAAATCATGAATTAAAATCAAAGGAGGGGTGATCTAATGGTTGAAACTTTACAACCTGATTTCTTTTCTGGAGAATTGCTGATACTTGCTGTCTGTCTGGTTTTTCTGATCTTCTGCGGCTTAGTGCTGCTTGGATCAGCTCCACTCCTCATTCTAAGTGAGCTCCGGGGTCTGCTAATCACATCCTTAAACGAGAATGTTTTTTTTAAAACATAAAACAAGATGATTAAAACAACATGACAAAATAGAATTGAAATGATACTTTCTTGGGTTGCCTCTCAAGAAGCTCTCAGTTTATAGTCTCGAGATAAACTTTTCTTGTGGCTTCTTCTGGCTCTATCCCGGGCCTAGGGAGCTCTTGGCTTCCCAAATCTCAATCTGTGGTGGGATAACAGCTCCTTCTCCTTGCCACGGTGGTTTCAGTTCAGCATAAATTCCAGTTCTCCCAATTGGTGGACTGTCTGATTTTTCTAGATTGTGGGCTGGGTTTTCCTTGAATGGTTGATCACATTCCTCTTGTCCTGTGTCAATGAGTGGAATCTGCATCTCTGGGAGCCTCTCCCCCATTGACTCCAGTATTTTTAAACCCAAAAGTTTCTCTTCAGTAATTCTAAAAACAGACTGCACTTTCCTGGTTTCAACTGAACTGTGTTGCTGGTTCCTGGTTTTTTCTTCTTCCTGAGAATCAGACACAACTTCGAACTCCCTTGGATCCTTAAACTGGATAGCTTCCTTCCTTTTAATCAGTTCTTCTGGGGAAGTATATAATTTCAACCTATGACCAGTCACTTTGAACACTTTGAACATCCTACCTTCTGCATTCTTTACTTCCACCACACCATAAGGAATGGCATGAACAACTTCCAGGGTTCCAATCCATCTGCTTTTTAGCTTTCCTGGGAACAGCTTGAGTCTGGAGTTGAACATTAATACTTAATGACCAGGGTGAAAGTCCTTTCTTTGGATGTTTTGATCATGCCACTTCTTGGTTCTCTCCTTGTAAATTCTGGCACTTTCATAAGTTTTGTGTCTTAGCTCCCCAGTTCTGAGAGTTGTAGCATTCTTTTTGATCTTGCTGCATTCAAATCCATATTCAGATGCTTCAGAGTTCAGTAGGACTTGTGCTCAAGCTCCATTGGCAAATGGCAAGCCTTCCCATAAACCAATCTAAACGGTGACATGCCAATGGGTGTTTTAAATGCAGTCCTGTATGCTCACAATGCATCTGGGAGTCTTGCAGCCCAATCCTTTTTGGTGACACCCACAGTTTTCTCCACGATGAGTTTGATTTCTCTATTGGAGATTTCAGCTAAACCATTGGATTGAGGATGATAAGGTAATGTGACCTTGTTTCTAACTCCACGCTCAATAGGTTTTAAAAAATTTTATTGCAGAAGTGTGATCCTCCATCGCTCAGGATATATCTGGGGTTCCAAACCTAGCAAAGATGTTTGTCTTCAGGAATTTTATCACTACAGCAACATCATTGGTAGGGGAAGTCGCTACCTCAACCCATTTAGACACATAATCCACTGCCACTAAAATGTACACTCGCTGCTGGCTTGGAACAAATGGCCCCATGAAGTCAATTCCCTATACATCAAACATTGCCACTTCTAGAATCCCTACTTGAGGCATCTCTCCTCTTCTGAACAGGTTTCCTACTCTGTGGCACTTATCACAGGACTTCACAAATTGATGAGCATCCTTAAAGAGTGAAGGCAAAAAGAAACCACTTTGAAGCACTTTTGTTGTTGTTCTTTGACCTCCAAAGTGATCTCCACATTCTCTAGAATGGAAATGCTGCAAGAGTTCTCCAACCTCAGTATCTAGGATGCATCTTCTGATCACTTGGTCAGCACATACTCGGTACAAGTATGATTTCTCCCGCAAGAAGTGTTTCAGCTTCGAGAAGAATCTCTTCTTCTGCTGATATGTAAAAGTTGGTAAAAATTGGCAGTTTAGGTCATTCACATAGTCTGCATACCATGGCTGGGACTGGATCATCACTGCCAAGACTTGTTCATCAGGAAATATCACTAATAGGATCAGGAGGGGCCTTAGCAGAGCAGAATCAATTCCTTCCAACCTTGACAAGTGATCTGCCACCACATTTTCAGTTCCTTTTTTGTCTTGGATTTCTACATCAAACTCTTGTAGCACCAGCACCCACCGAATTAATCTAGGCTTGGCATATTGTTTGCTCATCTTGATGGCAGCATGATCAGATAAAACTATCACCTTACTTCCCAGAATATAAGGCTTGAATTTGTTGAATGAATAGATCACTACCGACATTTCTTTTTCAGTGGTTGTGTAGTTCAATTCAGCACTATTGAGCATCCTGCTTGCATAGTAGATAGTTTGGAACATCTTATCTTTGCATTGGCCCAGAACTGAACCCACAGCAACATCAGAGGCGTCACACATGACTTCAAAAGGCAGGTTCCAATCAAGTGCTGTCAAGATAGGTGCAGAAATCAAGTAATGCTTCAAGGTCACAAATGCTGCCAAAAATTCAGATGTGATCCTAAACCCAATGTCCTTTTCCAGTAGGGAGCAGAGGGGTTTGGAAATTGAGGAGAAGTTCTTGATAAACCTTCTATACAATCCAGCATGTCCAAGAAAGCTCTTGACTCCTTTCACAGAATCAGGAGGTGGCAGGCTTCTAATGGCTTCCACCTTTGCTTTGTCAACTTCCAGACCATGCTTGGACACTTTGTGCCCAAGTACTATCCCCTCATTTACCATAAAGTGGCATTTTTCCCAATTCAGTACCAGCTGAGCCTCCTTGCACCTCTACATCTCCCTTTCCAAATTTCTCAGGCATTCCTCGAAGCTGTCTCCAAAGACACTGAAGTCATCCATGATTATCTCACTGATGTCCTCTACCATATCAGAAAAGATGGCCATCATGCACCTCTGGAATGTAGCTCGAGCATTACATAAACCAAAATGCATGCGTCTAAAAGCAAAGGTGCCATATGGACATGTGAAAGTGGTCTTCTCCTGATCTTCTGGTGCCATTGTTATCTGGTTGTAACCGTTGTATCCATCCAAATAACTGTAAAAAGAGTGTCCTGACAACCAATCCAGCATCTGATCAACAAAAGGCAGTGGATAATGGTCCTTTCTGGTGGCCTTATTGAGCTCTCTATAATAAATACACACTCTCCATCCAACCACTTGTCTAGTTGCCACTTCTCCTGCACATTCTGTCATCTGGACTGTCATTCTACCCTTCTTGGGACACACTGTACTGGGCTGATCCACTGACTGTCAGAGTTGGGAGTAGAATGGAAATTATGATAGCGAATGAGACCCTCTAACAGAAAGATAGTTTCAAATATCTAGGATCCATCATACAGAAGGATGAATGTGTGGAAGGTGACATTACCCATTGCCTAAAGGTTGGATTGATGAAATGACGGTCGGCTACTGCAGTGTTATGCGATAAAAAAGTCTCACTCAAGTTAAAGGGAAAATTTTATAGAACAGTTATACGACTGGCGATACTATATGGGTCAGAGTGTTGGGCCATGAGTCTTTCATATGTGTGGAAATTCAAAGTGGCGGAGATGCGTATGCTGAGGTGGATATGTGGTCGAAAGAGATTAGACAAGATTCTAAATGGGGTATTTAGAGATACACTAGGAGTCGCATCTATAAGTGTCAAAGTACAAGAGGGAAGGTTGCGATGATTTGGACATGTATGCAAAAGAAATTTGGACGAGTCTGTCAGGAGAGTCGAAGGACTACAAGTTGAAGGACGACGAGGGCGGGAAAAACCTAAGAACAAATGGAATGAGCAGATTCGGTTAGATTTAGTAGAATTAAACCTCTCTGAGGACATGACATCTGATAGGACGAGTTGGATACGTCATATTATGATTAAGGATATTCTATGACTATTAGGGTAGTATTTGCTTATTTGACCTCTAGTGTGGCAAGACGAGTTGGCAGTTTTTATTTTTATTTTTATTTTTATTTTTATTTTATGTAATCTTATTTATTAATTGATTTTTATGTATTTATTGTTTATTATTATTATTATTATTATTTTCTTTCTTTTTTTTCTTTCTGAGCTGGGGGTCTCCACGAAAACAATCTCCCCATCCTATTGAGGGATGGAGGTATGATTGCGTACATCTTACCCTCCTCAAACTCTGCCTAAGGGCGGGATTTACTGGGTATACTTGATTTGGCTTGGTTTGGTTAATTTATAATATACTATAATTTTACTATAATGTTCATTCATGCTAGTATAACATAATTATTATTTTAGTATAGATTGTTTATGTATCAGAATATATTGAGTGAAAATGGAAAAGATTTATTAATTTTAATGTGTATATATATAGCTTGGAATCTGAATATATTTTGTATATATTGATCTAATGAGTCCAGTTCTTATGGACAGTTTTACTGTGGTCAGTTTTCCCAATCCGTGTACAATTTTTTCATAGCACCATTCATTTTCGAAATTGGTTGCACAATTGGAAAGCTTATACATTGTAGATGAAAATGCTCATGCTTTGGTTTGGTTTTCAGCGACTTCGCCGGAAATTTCTAAAACCCTATTTAGGACTACTTAACCTAAGGAGATTTATAACCCTCCGTTAAACGGTGATAACATCGTCGGAATATCACCAAAACTTGAACATATGCAATTCAA
>JAOYMZ010078818.1:0-11618 GCA_025802335.1 Pinguicula primuliflora
GACGGGGTTACGCGTTAAAAATAAATGGGCTTTTTAGGCCCTTAAGGTTCATACAAAATTATGACCCTAGCGTTTTTGAATGCCGTAACAATTCTACGACGAGTAAATTTACTATTACAGGCCCAAATGTGAGTGTTCCCATCTAGAGATTTTAGTATTTCTTGATCTTTTGCAGCCTGGAAAATAAAAAATTCGCATAGAATCCTGTATAACCTGAGATTTGTACATTAATATTCTAATGGGGAAATTACCCAAAAAAAATTCTAATGGGGAACATGTTTAAAGAGTGTTGATTGAGTAACATTTGGAATGATATAGATGACAATCTTCAATCCTGAATCTCATATAAGTGTACAATAAAACTATATAACAATGGAATGAAATGATTATTGTAAACTATATTATAAAAGAGATATTACTTGACCTAAATGAATGATGGTGACATGCTCCCCACCACATATTCCCTTTCTCCTTTCATCCACTTACAAACATACTCTCTTCTGATGAGTGTCTTTCGTTCCATGTAAACCACCAGCTCCACACCACACAATGTTTCGACTTTTGCCACATGATGTGTTTTGTTTGTCGGTCTTCAAGAACTTGTTTCAAAAAATAAACTTAAATCGGGGAAAAAATTAAGATTAATAATTTCAATTGATTTTGTTTAAAACCTTTTTTTCCCCTCTGTTCTGTCTTTCTATTTCTCTTTTCCCTGTCCTGACTGGTGACAGCGACTCGTCTTATCATTCTTCCTATTTCTCCCGTGATTTAAGCTCTTTATGATTTTTCTCCTTTTCACCCAAACTGCTACAGCAACTGTTTTACGTTGTCGTTTTATGCCTCTTGGTTATGTTTTGTAAAGGAAAGATTCGCAGTAGCTTTTTTATCATCTTTCCTTTTTCCTCAGGATTCGAGGAAACCAAACACCAAACATGAATTTTTTTTATTACCCTTAAGACTTCACTGCACCTATATAATGTTCTCTTGCTTGAATTGACTGTGCTGTGTGTTGTGTGTTGTAGTTGTGTGTGTTCTTCAAGCTTTTCTTCAAGATGTTGGTTTTAGTTCAGATGGAATTCGTGCTTTCAATTGAGCTGCAGATAAGTTCTACATGCATGGCCCTGTCTGGGATTTGAATTTTTCTGGGTTCAAATTTCACGGATCTGGGTAAGGTTCCACTATGACGTTTTTCAGGCAAGATCTGATTTTTTTTTGGCTTTTCTCACAGAATTAGGGTTAGGGTTTTTTCTGCATCCTCTTTCGTCCATTGGATGACAGTGTTTTTTGGTTAAATAAAAAATATCCATTGGATAACATGTATTTGGTTAAAACTCTTATTTGCAGTTTGAATTTTTCTGTCCTGAAGAGTCGATATGTAGGTGATTTTCCGAATTTTGGATTGATACTGAATCCAGTAAGATCTGGTTATTGCAGCAGATTTAAACAATTTTATTTTATGATATGATTCTGAATCTCCCGTTTTGTTTTGTGTGGTTTATTGTGTTAGAGAGCTTCCTTCAGTCCAGTTATGGAGATGATGAGGATTTGAATTTGCTGCCGACTCATTCATTCAAAGGCAGTAGTAGACTACTTGTTATTTCTTCTACTTCTTCTGCTGTTTCTACTGTCAATGTGTGAATGATGCGGGAGATGAATTTCATCCTGTTTTCTTCTCTGTGCTTGGACTGAAGGGAGCTCCCTAATAGGAATCATCTGCACAAGGGTTTTGGTACAATTCAAATGGTTTCATATGCATGCAGTTAAGATTTTGAAGTTTCTCCCTATATCTGCTGTTGCAAAACATTAAAGAACATGTAATCTCAAAGTTTCAGCAATGACCTTGTTTATTACCAGTCTATGTTCCGTTACAGTTGCAGCCAGATTTGGTGACAGGATTTATTTGAGCCATTGTCCGAACAAGTCTTCTGGATTGCAACAGATTGAAATTTATGCTAGGGTTTCACATGTTGTGTGGAATGTTATACATTGAATTCCAAGGTGAAGATGACTTATTTGTTCTATATTTGATTTGTATCCAACGCTATGGAAATGAGAAATCGTACATGTACTTAATTTTGTCATTTCACCTATGTAAGTACTACCCAGAATTTATGTCAAAACTGGCAAGTCAACCAACTGAAAGTATTTAGATGTAGACATGTAGTGTAGGTTTTGTGCAGATTAAGTATAATGATCACGAGAAGTCGCTAAATAGAAGCGGTTCCTCCCAATCCTGATTTGGGGCGGCAAGGCTAAAAATGGTGACGCCCCATACTAGAACAGAGATAATGAGATGTACCTTGTGCAATTTACATTATTGGATTCGGATGTAATGTAGTTCATGCATGTTATGTAATGAAATTTTGATAATGGGAGTTGCACTACATAAGTTCGTTGTATATGATTTGATAAGTGTGGTCTACCTCCCTAACATATATTATACAGGGTACTACGCATTAGATTTATATACTTACATATTGTTTTCAACCTTATCCAAAAAAAACTTACAATGATAAGACTGGTACAACTTTGTCTTTGATCATAAACTTGAAGATTACCAAGTATTATATTTACTTATCCCCAGGAAAAAAAAACTAGTATCACGTTTGTTATGGTGATTTTGATATCTAAAATTTGAAAAAAATAAATAAATAAATATTATATATAATATACCAAACGATAATTATAAATGTGCAAATTATTGTATAAAATGGTGTACGGGGGCGCCGGCCCCCTCCTCCCATGTTTTGAAAGAAGAAATCTCTTGTCTTGGAACTTGAGGCTAATCACATTAACTATTTATCCACCTGCCCAGTCCCCACTCTGTGAATCGTTGCTTATGTGCCTCGAAATTTGGGTTCCAACTGCACGCCAGCCACTTGTGCATTGACTGTACTTCACTCATTAATCTAGATTCCCCTCTCAGACTTTCAAAATAAATTTTAAATGTTTTTTGTGGTTACATAAAAATAAAATAGATAAAACCAGACCTACCCAAAAAAAATAGATAAAACCAGTGCAACGAGACGACAGATTTGGCTTTTTTTTGCTTGGCTTATGAATATTTTTTGGGTCGGGTTTGGTGTATTCGGCTCTATTTATACCGGACTCGGTACAACACTCGCAGAATACCAAGTGGCGTGGCGCTCATGAAAAAATAAAAACTATTGGATCACGTGGAGGTTTCGATCCATGTACCTTTTTTTCCCTCGCCCAACTCTCACAGCCACCAGCACCACCTCGGGTGGACACACTATTTGGTTATGTTAGAATAAATTTATTCTATAAACCACTACACACCATAAACACACAAAAAAAAATTTCACTACACTCTGTAGCTTAAGAATTGAGTATGGTTGCTGGATTGTTCAACTATTCTGCCAGTGAGATAGTTGCATTGAATTTTTTGCTTACTTTTATCCAATGCCAAGCCGTCATTCGTACAATTTCATAGACATCTTTCATGCATTTCGAGTCAAAACGTACGCAGTTTCTCTCCTTCCACAAGAACCATAGTACTGCACTCCATATCATCATGCCTACCTGCTTCCATCTCTTCTCCTGGTGTCCCTGAAAAATTGAGCCAGGTGGTTAGGAAAAGAAATACCTAGCAGTTTTTGGATGTGTAGCCAAGTTGATACTTTGTCTCAGATTTCCGCAGCATGGTCACAACTGATGAATAAGTGGATTGCATTTTCTGTATCGGTAGCACACCACACACATCTCTTTGCAGCTTCATCTAGATGGATCCCTCTGATCTCTAGGTTGTCTACTGTTGGATTCCTATCTTGCAGTAGCCTCCATACGAAAAGCTGGTCTCTTTTTGGCATTAACTTGTTCCGTGCTTGGCTGAGATGTTTTATGTCTGCTGTTGGTGGATCCTTTATTGATTGGATGCATTTGTTGACTGTTCCCAGATATCCTGCCATATTTTTGAGCAATTGTCCAGCAGTGTTAGCAGCTGATTGTCTGCTATGTGATCTGTATCAACTAGATATTTTCTTGTGATAACTCTAACCCACGGTGAGGCATGATCTGTCATTAACCTTCATGTCCATTTCGCTAATAGAACTCGGTTCATATCGCTTAGGACTTTAATTCCCAGCCCTCCTTTCTTGTTTTCTAGCACCATATCCGTCCATTTAACCCAATGTATTGATTTTCTGCTATTGGAATTGTTTCTCCATAAAAATTGGGATATCATACGGTTGATTTCCTTCATTACTTGCACAGGAGCTTTGAATAGAGAAAAGTAGTACAATGTCATGCTGGATAATATGGACTTAACTATCGTGACCCTTCCTGCAAGAGATAGAACCCTGTTGTCCCAACTCTCTAGTCTTTGGCTCATTGACTGTTTCAACCGATCCCACATTCTCTTCCTTCCTGTATTATCTCCAATCGGGAGTCCCAAGTAAATGAATGGTAGCTTTCCTATTTGACATCTCATATATTCTGCATATCCTTGTAATATGTCATCTGATACGTTTAAGCCAAGCAACTCACTTTATATAAAATTAATCTGTAGCCCAGAGATCATCTCAAATCCCATCTGTATACCTTTTATGGCTGATAGGTTCTGCTTGGTCCCCTCTAGTAGAATAAGTGTGTCGTCAGCATATTATAGGTGAGATGCCTTAATTCCCCCAACCGTAGCTCCTGTCAACAAGTTAGAATCAGCAGTTGTTTGTGTCATAGTTCCCAAGCCTTCAAGTGCCAGCAGAAACAACAACGGAGATAGTGGATCTCCCTGCCGCAGGCCTCTCTGTAACTTGAATTCTCCTGAATATGTGCCATTTATAGGTACAATTGCTCTGGGAGAAGTTATGAATTCTCCCATCCACGTCCTCCATTTCTTAGAAAATTCAACTTTCTGTAGCATATCATGCACGAAGGACCATTCGAGCGTATTAAATGCCTTCCTGAAGTCCACCTTGAGCAGCAGAAGTGACTGTTTATTTCGTTTATATGCATGAAGAACCTCCTTTGCAATGAGTATTCCATCCAGTATTTGTCTATTCTTCAAAAAACCTGTTTAGTTTGGAGATATAACCTTCCCTAGGATTGTACTGAAACGAGCTGCTAGGATTTTGCTTAAGATCTTGTAATAGCAGCCAATAAGGGATATTGGCCTGTACTCATCTAGAGAGGTTTGGTTCTTAGTCTTTGGCGTCAGAACAATAGCAGTGGAGACTAATCCTGACGCAATTTTCCTTGTTTAATGGAATTCCTGCACAAAGCTGATGATGTTGCCTTTCAACGCTTCCCAATTATTTTGGATGAAGTAGAAGTTTAATCCATCTAATCCCGGGCTTTTGTTAGCTGAGCAGTTCTAAGTAGCTGCCTTGATTTCCTCCTCTGTGAATTCCCCAATGAGTTCCTCATTATCTGCCTCATTTACTTTCAGCATGGCAGGTATACATAATCTTGGCTTATTCCAGATTTTCGAAGTATATTTTTGCTTGAAGTGTTCCTTAACTCCTCTTTTGACCTCTTGAACATCTTCTGTCCAACTGTTACTAATAATCATGCCTCGAATGTTGTTCCTGCATCGATTCTTTTTCAATCTCCGGTGAAAATATGTTGTGTTGCTATCCTCCTCCCTAATCCATCTAGATCTTGATTTCTGAAACAATAAGTTTTCCTGTGCTGAAAGAGCTTCCTGCAGGGATAACCATGTTTGATTTTTGCTTACTCTTTCTGGCTCTGTCAGTGGTCTTAATTCAGCATTCATATTAGCTATCCTCAGTTCATTCTTAAGGTTTTCAATTCTTTTATCAGTGTTTCCATAAACCTCCTGGTTCCAAGTTGCTAGTATTTTTCTCAACTCTCGCAGTTTATTATGTAGTACATATCATTTGCCCACCATAATCTTGATACTATGCGAGGTGGTAGCCACAAATTCCTTGAAACCTTCAATTTCTTGTCATCCATTGATAGAATGAGTGATCTTCGCTCCCCAGTTTATTATCTCCGATTTAAGCAATATGGGGTATGGTCTAAGATCGCCCTGTCCAGAGCATGCTGGTATAAGTTTGGCCAATGTTGCATCCATCTTTTACATAATAGGAACTTGTCTAACTTACTACTGCAAGTTCTTTGTCCATTGTAATATGTGAATGATCTTCGCTGCAGAGGTAGATCTATTAACTGCAGTTGGCTCATGAACCTAGTTGCAGGTCTGGCATTGCTGTTACGTTCTTCATGATACCTGACTGCATTGAAATCTCCCATAAAGCACTAGCATATCTTTGAGTTTTGTTGATATTTGATCGTTAATTCCTGCCACGGTAATCTTTTTAGTCTATCAGCGTTCGGACCATAAATGTTCACCTCACATATTTATGTTTTCTCTTCTCCCCAAAGCCCCTGAATACCAAGTGCTCCTTCTATTTTTCAAGACATGGTTGGTTGAAACGAAGTCTTTTCCACACTGTCAGTAAGCCCCCTGAACGGCTGAACTTCCATTGGAGTCCATGTGTTCCTATTCAAACTCATCGTCTGGCTAGATTCTCTTTACCTTTCTGGTGCTCATCACTTGTATTTTTGTTTCCTAGAGACATAGTAATTCCACATCTTGATTTCTAGCTAACTGTCGAACAAAAGATTTTTTTAAGGGCATAACCCAAGCCCCTAACGTTAAACGATACAATTCTCATCTTCTTGAGGTAGATTTATTGTTTAATACTGAGCTCGAACAGTTTATATGGTCAATATATTTTACCAGTGCTACCTGGTCCATCTGTTCAATTCTTTCGATCATCTGCCCATCTTTGGCTTCAGTTTCTACCCCAAGCGCCTTAACTAGCGCCCATGGGTTAGCTGCTTCTGATGGTTGGTTCACCTCAGATCCTTTTTCCGGTGATATATAATTTGATGTCTGCGGCCCAATTTCCAATCGACCTTCTCTGTGATTCGCTATCTCAAACCGTAGCACTCTCATGAATTTATTTATATTCGGACTAGGATGTTGTGTGCCTTCATTTTGAGCCTTTAATTCTTTTATTCTCTTTTCCTTTTTGAGTTTTTGGACTCATTAGTTGGATTTTTTTTTCTCTCTTTGATCTCTATATATAAATAAATTTATTTTTCATCCACAATTTGATATTTTCAATTAATCATAACAGTAAATGCTTATCTAAATAACAATATACCCATCATATATTAAAAATTAATTATGAGGATATAATAAGTAATCAATCATTACCTTTATCATGCCGAACACCCGAATAAACTGAATTTTATCCTGCCCAACACCTGAATAAACAGAAATTTTCGGCTACTGTCATCAAGATCTCATGTCCTGGTGGTTCCGATCATTTCTGGACTTCAATTATGAATCTTTTTTCTTATTATTGAATAAAAAAACATTTTTTAGATTGTTGGATTGACCAATTAGACACCTTCTTAGATGAATGTTGGGCCAAACTCTAGAACTCGAAGATGGATCTCATCTGACTAATTTTGGGCCGTCGAACGGGTATTATGCCCTTTATATTTGGGCCTATGACAAAGTTGCCTGAATTTCCACAAATGTTTATTATTATTTGCTGATTAATTAATAAATGGGAAGCTTTAACGGCAAGAACAGTAGTTTTAATTAATTGTTTGGGAAGGTACTTCCATGGTTGAACTCATAAAGAAATCTTCATTTATGTGTGAAGTGAATTTCTAGCCTGGGAATCAGATCCAGATTCTGGTTGACGGGTAACAACGTAGTATGATCGATAATAGGGTTCGCCTTTGCTTTTTGGCGTTGACAACTTCAGAAAAATTGGATTTTTTTTCAGTTCATTTCATACAAATTTGGAGGTATATTGATATTCTGAAGCGGAAAATTGATATTTCCGGTTTGCTGTTTTCCGGGTGAATAATGGCTTACAGGAGGAGGCAGCAAATCGGTAGGATTGATGGTTCTTTCACGTACAATTACGATTCTGTTTCGCCGCGCGAGGCGGCAACTGCGTCGCCGGACACGTACTCGTCTTCGTCTTCTGCCTCGTCGCTCGCCGCTAAAGCAATACGAGCTTCGTCTGTGTACAGGGATTCTTCGATTTCTTCACTTTACGAGCAGTCAGCTCTGTCTTCTCCCCGGGGATCCACTCCATCCTCTGCAAAGGTAGGTATAAGCTTGGGTTTGATTTGCTTAGTACATTGGTTTTAAGTGTTACATTTGAACTCGCAAACATAGATTTTTGCTGGTTGATACTCATTCCGAGTTATTGTTGAACTGATTGATCCGCTTAGAGTGATCATTCGTGTTGTGGACATTTCATGTATGAGTCGATTATCTATAACATTGTAAAAGGTAGCTTATGGAAAATGCAGATTTCCGTGTAATCTTATTTGATGGTGTGGTGAATTTGTATGTAATATAGGCTTCATCTATGGATGAGCATCCAAAAAAGAAAGATCTTGAATCTAAGCATGGATTCTGGGGGGCCTTGGCTCGAAAAGCTAAAGCAATTCTTGATGATGATGATCAAAATACAGCGACCGTGCTTCAAACACCCGGAGGTCCAACGCTGCTCAGAGTTGACAGAAGCAAAAAGGATCGGGTGCGAGGTTCTTTTATTTGGTTACAATAAATAGATTAGCCTGTTTGCAAATGGGGATTGCATTTTAGATTGATTTGAGGCTATAGAAATTAGATGTATTTTATGAAAATAGCTTGTGGACAAGATTCTTGTTTCTGTTATCCGCTAAATTTCAGTATCATTCTTTGGAAGAATTATATGAGCACATTACCCTGCCATTAGCTTTAAGGGTACCCTTACATTTTCTCGGTGCAAACTTGGGGTGTGAGAATAAATGTATCTTATGTTTCTTGTGTATTCAGTGTGACACAACATATGTGACTCCAGAAAGCCGGCGAAAGAAAGATTCACCCGCATTACAGAAGGGGTTTGATGCGATTACATCCTCCCTTAATTACATTGGTAATGCTCTTGAGGTAAGGCAGGCTTCCATTTATTCTATTTTTTCTTGTAAATAAGTGAAGCACATGATGCTATCTTACCTGCATTTTTATTCCAAAAGACAGTCCCAGAGTAAATTTGATGGGGCATGTAGGTGTGAGCAAAAAACTTTAAGCAATTTTTAACAGATATTGACCATTAATCAGGAGTTCGTAAATAGTTTAAAATTTTTTGTTAGACTTTCTTCTTGTAGACAGATGTTACTGGTTCAAATCATGTTCATAGTATTGTCAATTGTGAGAAAAAAATAATCTAAGAGTGACCATAAGGAGTCAGTTTTAGTTGCTTTGTCCTTGCTGTGAGAACCTATTGGCAGTTGGCACCCTTAGAGAAAAATATTCATATTACTTGACAATTCTATGCGTATTTATGTAGAACAAAGAGTCCAATATGTAAGATTCGCACCTCATTTTATATGTTTTGTCATGCCTAATTTCTTATTTTATATTTCTTGGGTTGCTTGCATCCCGTGGGTCTTTGCAGGAGGGTATGACTGCGGTGGAGAACCGTACCTCAGACATAATTCAAGAGACTCACAAAATACATATCAGGAAAAAGACTGGCATCTCTATACCACAGAACCAGGGATCATACCTTAGTGATTCGAGACAACCGCAGATGTCGATTCATGGGAAACCACAAACACATGCTGATTTTGATACGCAACTGAAGGCATCTCGCGATGTAGGGTTGCAACTATGTTGCATTTGATTTAAGGCACTCCTCTATACTGTTGACTTAACATCTCCGCCCAATCTTAGCTTATTCTTTCATCTCTCTGAATAGTATAACTCAGTTGACTCTACGCAGCTGTTATGCACTTAAGCAAGTAGCTCTTGGTGGGTAAATGAAAGTTTCAAATATGTTCATGAGGAAATAAGTTGATAAGGTGGCAAGAATAATTTGGTTTCATCAACAGTGGGTAAAAAAGCAATCAGCAGTGATCAGAACTACTCCCTAGTAATATTTGCATATGCAAGAAAAAACTTTGGATCTATATCATTATTGATTTTAAGTTAATAATTATGGATGTTTATGCTCGAATATGACATGCGGTAGTTGATTGGGATATGCTCGAATCGTGTATGAGATGCATAAAGTCTTTCTTTTCAAAGTTCAGGTTGCAATGGCGATGGCTGCTAAAGCAAAACTTCTGCTGAGAGAGTTGAAGACTGTTAAAGCTGACCTTGCTTTTGCAAAAGAACGTTGTGCTCAGCTGGAAGAAGAAAACCGAATCCTCAGGGAAAGTCGTGAAAAAGGAGACATCCCCGAAGATGACGACCTGGTGAGTTGTCTCTCTACACTGCAGATTCTTTCAGTGCCATCCTGTTCGATTGTACATTATGGCTGCAAATTTCTCATTTCTACGGCATTTTATCAGATAAGGCTTCAGCTCGAGTCTCTATTGGCTGAGAAGGCGAGACTTGCTCAAGAAAACTCGGTGTATGCACGAGAAAACCGTTTCCTGAGAGAGATTGTCGAGTACCACCAGTTAACAATGCAGGATGTTGTCTACTTGGATGAAGGCAGTGAAGAAGTTACTGAAGTCTATCCCAGCAGTATGTCTGCAACTTCTGAAATGCAATCCTTGGTTGCAATACCAGCAGTATCTCCAAGCCCAACGATTCCCCAAGGAGCAATTTCACCTGCACCCCCGAATCTATCCGTGGTTCCTTCGCCATCTGTAGAGGTGAGTGAGGCATCACAAACTGTAAATGCAGTGAACCCTTATGTCCAAAGCTCCGCAGATGGCACTAGAAAACATTAAAGGAGTTGAATTGGGTCTGTATCCATTGCTTCTTTTGTTTGTATATTTTTCATATAGAGTTGCTAAACTCATGATTTTTTTCCAAAGGAAAACCATGCAGTGTCATATTTTTTTATCATATAAATTTTATACAGTGTTGTATAAAACCTTCACCATCATCCAGGTTTTATTGCAAGATGAAGTGTGAATGAGTTGTACTTTACTCGTGTCTCTTCTTTGTCTTTCTTGTCTTTTGTTCTCTTCCGTCGTTTCACTGGCATACAGCTGACTTCATAACTCAGTGGAAGTGCATGGGGAAATCTGCACATGACAATTTTGAGGTCAATATTCCTATGTGCCCTGTGAAAAATTCTTCGTTTCAGCGCGACAGGGCCTCGTGCTGAAGTTTTCAGTGCGAACTTTTCTGCCCCCTTGTGTGTTGTTGGTTTGTGCGTGGACTCTCCTATTTAAACAGCTTTCTTGGGTTTCATTTACCTACACCTACAAAACAGATATCATTTAAAGTATCTATCTAGAAAGCATCCACAGTTTGAAGTGCGAGGGAAAGCAGTTATAAGTTGTCTTCTTATTTTTCAGAGGTAATTTTTAATATTCAGTTTTGTGTATTTAAAATGTTTATAATGAATTAATATTAATTTATTTTTAATGTTTTATGTAACGATATATTATAATGAATAATTTTGGCGGTTCTGATTTTTTTGACTGGTTTTCCGGTTCGAGTTCGCAATTTCCTGATTTAAATATGTCCCCGGAGTATGTCGAGCCAAGCTCGTCAACTTAAAATCTCGATTATTCACATCAATCGTATCCAAATTATTCACAATATCCTTTCGCGCTAAGCCAAAATATGTGGTCTCAACCAATGAGCCAAT
>JAOYMZ010078829.1:0-11618 GCA_025802335.1 Pinguicula primuliflora
AATTCAATGTATAATCTTTCCAATGGTGCGATCAATTTCGAGAACGGATGGCTAATTGAAAAAATTGTCCACGCAAGAAAAAACTGACCACCATAACACTGATCATAGGAACGATTCTGTATAAATATTTATTGAATTTAAAAAAAACAAACACATAACATTTCTAATAATCCATGTGTATAGTAAAGCCCAAAATACATTTTGTCGGCCTGAAGCCCATGCGGGTTGTCTCTACCTATTTATCTATTTACAGACGCTAACACAACCCACTAGAAAGAGGGGAACACCAGAAGAACGAGAGAAGGAAGAAAAACACCGAAAATATGGAGGGAGTAGATGAAGGAGTTGAGAATATGGTGGACTCCAAGGACCTGCAGCAGCAGAGTAAAGCTCTCGATAAGCTCACGGACCGAGTTGAGGATCGGCAACTCGACTCGACTCGTGTGCAAGAGGTTGGTTGATTTTTATCTGATTTATTCTACATTTATACGTTTTTGCTTTTGATTCGTCGTTGTTGTTATGTATCATTTGTTGTTTTGAATTTCAGGCTATGGCATCAATTTATGCATCAAAAGAAGCTGACATTCAAGCTGCTAGATTGAGGTTAGGATGAAATTCTCCTGTCCAGATTGGTTGGTTTTTGTTTCTGTATTTATCTGAATTGGATCGTTAGGGTAGAAAATGTGGAAAGCTTAAAAATTTTAGTCAATTTCGGAAATTTATGATTCTTTATGAATTATTTGGAGAATTTGTGATGGAAAATTAGAATAAGGCCTAGTCCCGGTGTTATAACCCAGCAACACCTCAAGCACTATTTGCGAGTTATGGACGCTGAGAATGTGTAGGCCTTGAGTTTTTTTATAAGTATTATGGTTAACTAAAGAAGGAAATGCTGCTCGGTGAAGCAAGACATGTGCTTTTAGCGAGTTGCATAGGAATTTGAAGTCCCCCAAATTGCTCCATCAGAATAGTAGGGTTGTTTTGTCCAAAAGAGATTTATATCTAACTGTTATTATCACTAGTTGATGCATGACTAGGACCGATATGACCTTGGTCTAGTGGTGGGAGTGTGCGTGAGTGTGAGGTGAAGGGTTCGAATCTCGGTACCACAAAAAAATGTGTGACTAGGGATGATAGGCAAAGTGAGAAACTTTCACCTAGTAATCAGTATGGTACTTATTGTGCCATGCTAGGAAATAGGAACAGAAAGGCTGAAACCCTATGTGTGTATCATAGTTAATGGCTTCTTACTGCTCAAATATTCAGTTCTATTATTATTTGATCAGCAACTGTATGATGATACTTGATTTACTTATATTATGCCTGTTCTCATATCAGGGAGAAAGAACTGGCAGCTGTTAAGATTAACGCTGCTGACATAGATGTCATTGCCAATGAGCTCGAGGTGTGTCTCTGATCTGGACTCAAATGTAAAATTCATTGAGATAGTATACATGATTAATTATGATGATGTACATACTGAATTTGAATCTTGTGTGCAGCTGGACAAGAAGTTAGCTGAAAGAACATTGCGCGAGCATAAGGGAGATGCTGTTGCGGCCATAAGATCATTGCTCTATTAAAAACCTCGGGCAGTAGCCATACACAGTTTAGATTACAAGGTTAAGGGTATTTCTGATGGAGTTTTGGAGAACTTTTTCAAATCAGAATTGCTAGGATCAGAAATCATTGCTATATCACTTGTAAAAACTTTGTTTGTGGTTATTTTGCAAACTATATACGAGTAATTTTTTTTTTGCAATATCCTGCAAACCACAATAGGGAGTTAAGCCACACTTGGCAAGTCATATGGGATAGGTTTATGTCGCTAATAGAATTTGAAGTCATGATTTTTGAGTGCAATTATCACTCATAGAACCATTAGGTCAACCAGTAATTGACCGAGTAAAGTTTGTTTGTTTGTAGCTTTTTGCATACTAGCATTTCCTTTGTTTAATCAAAGACCACTACCATTGGAAAGCTCATTACCATATATTGCAATAGTTCATTTTCCAAGTATAAAGCTAAGAATAACTTCACAGGACAACAATGCCATCAAAAATCTTTTACGGATGACTTCCGTGCTGCATCTTTTACAGACACATTAAACTGACTTCTTGTGAAGGCATCTCTTTACAAACATCAAGGTAGAGTAAAATGCAGGCCATTGGTGAATACATCCCATTTGTTTCTACTGTTCTTTCTCTTCAGCATCTTCAGAAAATACCCTTGAAACTTGAGATTGAATGGCATAATGTTTATGCATCTCTTTTAGCTTCTCCACCAACTCTTGAAATGAAGGGCGGGTTCGGGGTTCACTGAGCTCAACAGAATTAAAAAAATACAGATAAGCTAGCCATGGATTGCTGTAATCCCAAAATACACTTAACAAGAGGGTACTAAAAGATAGCGAAACAAGTATTCAGTGCACACTTATCAAAGGAGACCTCTTTCCAGAGGCTTTTTCAGGAAAGATTTCTCAACTTAAGCCACATATAAAGAGATTATCAGTTTCTGTTCTTAAAAATGTATAAATCATGTTTTGACATCTAATTATCTTGAAGGAGGATTGAACTTAAATATTGCAGGTGATGAGGTAACACAAACCTCTGCCAGCAGCTCTTTATAATGGAAACCCACTGTGCATCAACCTCCTTTGGTTCATAAACCCTACAGCAGCAATTACCTGCATGAATACTAAGAAAGTGGTCATGGACATAACAATGCCATTACAAAGCTGCTTTAAACTCCACGAAACAGATATATATGTATGTATGATGCCTAAAAAATCAGTGACATAAACTACTCTAAGGCAAGGCATCCTCATCACCAATACTTCGAAACCATGAGAAAACCACACCTAAAAAGACAGAGCAAATATGAATTGATTTTTATTAATATGATAAGAGAGACCAAATAAGTGTAAATACCATTCGGGAATTCTGCATCCCATATGAAACTTACCAGAATTCTCTCATTATATAAAACTTCTAAAAGGAGAGATCTTCTTCCCCTTTATCCGTAACTGGTGGGTTGATTTTCAGGGAAACGATTTCTTCTTCGTTGGCCAAAAAATTTATCCGTAGCCAAAGATATGAGTGGAATTACAGGGATAAACTTCCGAAGGTTTGGTAGGATCTTATCATAGAAGATTTTGCTTGCGCCTAGGGATCCCGACGAAGGAGCGATCGGAATAAGAGAGGTGAGATAGAAGAAGAGAAATGCGAATAAGAACGGCGCTTCCTACATTTTGAGATCCTGTTCACAGATAAGAGCTGAGAAAATGAAGTGGGAAAGAATGCATACAAGAGAGTGATGGAAACTCCCACACCGGTTACAAAACGAAGTTGCTGGGTTATTTGAGATTATAAAACAAGAAGGTCCTGCACTCAGCTCCATACTTACCTGGACGGGGTCAATGGGCGAACAAGAAGGCCCATGGCCTAGGCTGGCGACTTCCATTGCACTTTGGAGGGGCGCTGGGCTAAGGTCGGCCCAAGTGGTCGAGCCTACGTCATAATTTGTGATAGAGGGGGCCTGCGTACGCGCGGCCCCTACCCAATCCAAGTTAAATTTTCGGTAAATTGTTCATTTTATTTTGGAATATAAATAATTCATTAAGTACATTTTGGGTTTTAAAATTTCTCATTTATCTTACGTCTACTAAGTTGAAATTTTTAAAGCGAATAATCTCTTAAGTCTAATTCAATCGTAAAGTCACAATTTTGTATTATTGAATTGAGTTAAATTATTTATACGAACAAATTGATTAATTAGATAGAACATTAATTACACATATTTTTCAAAAAGGCCAATTGTACAAACTTTTTTACACAAAATTTGTACTAGTGAATATAATTTTGCAAATCCAATAATGAAAATTAAAATTGTTAATAACGTTAGAAAGCTTTATATAGTATCATATATTTTGGCACGGTTCCATTGACGAAAGTTCAATTAAGAACTATTTAACCCTAGTAGAAGGAATCTGGGGAAATGGCGAGAAGAACGACGGAAGTGACGGTGGAGAGCGACGGAAGGAGGTATACGGTGGGCGAACAAACAAGTCGTTTTCCATGAAGCACCCCAAGAGGCTAGCGAGAAGGCGGAAGATGGCAATCAACCATAGATACAGGTCCATTCCAAGAAGCAAAAAGCTGAGAGGGTGAAGAAGCCGAACAAACTTGTCACCCTGTTCTTCACTAACTTCCCAGCGGGATGGGATACTCAGCGGATGGGCTGCATTTTTGCTGAATATGGGCTGGTTAAGGACGTTTATATCTCTCAACGCCAAGGAACGAATGGCCGGCAGTTCGGATTCGTGCAGTTTGGGGCGGTGCAGGATCCGGCAACACTGGCGAAGACTATAAACGGCCGACGACTGAAGGACACCAGGCTGGAAGTAAATATTGCACGATATAATAGAGCACAGGGTGCGGAGCATATCCACGGATTCCGGTTCTGGCAACCAAAATCTATCCCACAAACAAAGAGACAATGGCACCGAGTTAGTGGCAATTTGAAGAACGATGATCGTGGTATACGAGGAGTGTCATACCTGCAATCGACAAACCCATCACTATCGAATGAATCTCCGGAGGGTGACAATTCGAAATATATCTCACGAGCGGAAGACTCGACATGGCTGAGCAACTCTCTGATTGCAGTACTGTGTGACGAGGGAACCACAGAGTTAAAAAACCTGGAAGATAATCTGCATCTAGCGGGATATGCAAATATACACACACATTGTAGCTCTTCCCAGCGCACGGGCTTTGCTGAGAGGCATAACAGTTGAAGAAGCAGATCGGTTGATTAAGGAAGGGAACCAACCGCAGAACGTATTCTTCCAGGGTGTGAAAAGATGGAATAAGGGTGAAGATGTGGAGGAGGTAAGCTTGCGGGTGCGAATCTACGGCCTACCCCTGCATTGTTGGAATCATCGATGCTGTATTAAGCGAAAATATATGCGGAATTATAAAGAAGACATAAGAATTTACGTGGTTCGAGAAAAATGCCTACTCCACGGGAAGAGTGTTCTTTCGATTTTTTTCTTTCTTTTTCTTACTTGTATCTTACAATGATCTTACAATATATATAGAGATTGGATTAATGAGACAAGGGTATTAATACATTTTGGGGCTCAAAGTGTTTTGGGGGCTCAAAGTGTTTTGGGGGCTCAAGGTGTTTTGGGGGCTCAAGGTTGGACTTTTAGCTTCCATTCCTTAACATTTTGGGATTAGCTATATAAGGCAAAGATTTGTGATTATCTTTAGCCTTATTTACATTGTTTGACCTAATCAGGTTTAACAGTTTCGATACAAAGACTATAATCAATTCATTAAAATTTACATTGCTCATGTTAAAAGCTCATGCTTCCAGTCAAAGAGGGATTGACAATTGCACTCATTGGTTCAAATCCCATCAGCCAAATTAGCTATTAGCTATGAAAAAAAGCTCATGCTGTCAACCTCTCCAAACATTTATTGCGTTTCTTGATGACAAAAGAATAAGAACAGTTGAACAAGTGGTTAGAGTAAGGTAGTTTTCTCAGTTCTCTTCCAGGGAAGAATAACATAATGCTTTGGTTTCTCATGTTCCCTTGTCTGAAAGAAGAATACATAGCTTGGGTTTATTCCTGGTTGATCCACAAAGTTATGTGTCATTATTGCTTGGGTTGTCACCGCTTGACTGGCCATTCTTTCTGGGAATGATGGCTGGTAGACCGTTTGCCTCTGTTCCGTACATGTGTCCCATTTTGGAGTTCCATTTTGTACACTATCTAAAAAAAATGGTGTACAAAACCAGCTTTTTTATTGGTCCAAAATAAGAGTGGGATCGACACATTTTAACCGTAGTCTATTCTCTCTCCTGCCTTCTCCTTTTCATCCTTTGTTGCTTCTTCTTCTTCTCAAACTGAACAAATTGGAACATAGAGTTTCATTCGATTTGCCACAGAAGTTATCAGCTAACTCAACTTCTGCTGCTACAGATTCACCTGAAATTGCAACAATAAATCCGAGCTCTTGTAAGCCCCCAAAGTTCCCCAAAGCAAGACTCACTCGTAAGAAATAGCTATCAAGATCTCCATACTCAAAGCCAAAATCTAGATTTGGTGAACAGTCAATTTGTCTCTCTCCTCGCAGGATCGACGAATTAAAAACTGAGGAACAACAAAGGAGGAAGCTTACACCATGTACTCAAGTATGAAAATTAGAAGGCCTCGTGAGATTAGGATGAACTCCCTTCAATTAAGAAAGAAAAACTGAAGGTCAAAGTTCATTGTAAAAGAAAATTGATGGATGAGATTGTAGAAAAATATAAAAGAATGAAGAATCGATGCTCATAAATTGATAATGTTCAAACCTATTCTCACAATGGAAGTCGCGGCAACAGAAGGAGGGATCGATGCTCGCGCGGAAACGTCAGATGCCGGAGGCAGAATGGCGTCTCCTTCTCGTGGTGAAAGTCGGAGAGGAGAAGTCTCCGTGTGGTGTAAGCGGTCTCTCCAACCAACGCCGAGGAGCGAGCCAGATTGACCATTTACCTGCTTCAACGCAATTTTGGTAAATTGATAATTGCAAATGGATTTGTACATGGTGTGAGCTTTCTCCTTCATCGTTCCTCAGTTTTTAATTCATTTATCTGCCATTGGTTAAAGGAGGAGAGAGACAAATTAACTATGGTTAAAATTGGTAGGCCCCACACTTATTTTGGACCAATAAAAAAGCTGGTTTTGTACACCAATTTTTGAAGCTGATGTACAAAATGGAACTTGGATCGTTTTGTCTCCAGGTATCTCTTGTTGTCATTTGTGATGGGGGTTACCAGTGGCACACGCCCCGCAACTTTCAGGCCATAACCTTTGAGACCAATGTATTGGGTAGTTGGAAGGGTTGTTTGTCATCAGCTTCATCATTCGGACGCCGAGATCTCTTATCATCTGCACAGACAATGCACGATAGAAAGTTGAAACGAGGCAAGAATGAATTATCAATGACTGTATCTTGTGGAGTCTTCACGTGTTGTTTGTACTGTGCACCGATGCCATATTCTCTTGAATCAATAGGCAATCCAAGTTCCTCGTTTGCCTCCACAGTATCACGGCCATCATCTGTAGGTTGTAAGCACGGAGTTTGTGTCCTAAACTGATTCCTCTTCCTTCATGACCACGGAGGTAAACCAGAACTCCTCTGTCTGCTGCTTCAATCTGCTACATTGCAAGGGCCAACTAGTTTCCTGTATAAACTAGGAAAGGTAGATGCAAGATTTTGATCTCCACAGTTCCAGGTACAATAAAGATAATTAATACAAGACATGACGGTAATTGGTGTAGGCTTATAGGAATATGATGAAGAAGCGCTAAGATTTTATAATATGTGTAGTAATAAACTCACTTAATTGAAATTTAAAATAAAAAGGTAAAATGTCCAAAAAAAATCACTCTAATTACTACAAAAGGCAGCCAGAGGCTTTTGCACGTGGCCTTTCCTTAGGCCATCAAATTGGCCCGTGACAAGTGATGACTACTTGACTACTCTTGTTATTTCCAAACACATTAACGCCATATTTCTAAAAGTCACCTATTATTTTTTTCCTTTTTTATTCGTTCCTGATCCCCACTTCCAACTCAAATAAAAATGAGTCACAATTGCGAGTTTATTGTAACTATAAGATAAAATATCTATGATCACATAGGCATGATGTTTATTGTTGTAGGTTGCTCTGGGTAGAATGAACAGACAAGTTTTAGAAAAATAATATGGGGAGTGAAAAATTGCCCCAAGTTTTATAAGGTATGTACAGACTACAGACTCACAAAATAAAAGTTAAAAAGAAAAAGTAATAAGTTCAAAAAACAAATGACTCCATTTGCCACCAAAGGCAACCATGTGGCCATTCTCATACATGCCACTCATTATTTTTTCTCCTTTTTAGTCATTCTCCTAAACCGCACTCCCAATCCCAATGCAAAAAACACGAAAAAGAACAAGAAAATAAAAATGAGACTGAAATATGATCCTAAATCACTATAAAGTTACTTGATTCAATATTTATGATCACATGTCACATGATGCTTTTTGTTGTATGCTTATTTTTTATTGGAATGACTAAACATTTAGATTTTGTAAGATGAAGTTCAAAATAGAAAAGTAAAAGGTTTAAAAGAATCAGTCCATTTACTACAAAAGATGAGAAGTATCAAATGAAGGACAACCAGTTTGCTTGGAGCCACAGGTGCTGGAAAAAATCAAAAAGATTAAATGCCAATGTATCTAGGTGAATATTTTTGGTTGGAGAGTAACTCAAAATACTCTCCCCCTAATTCATGTTTTAAATAGACGTGCTATTATTCCAATGGAAATGCGTTTGAATTGTATAATGTGCAGTGAGATGGTTGAGACAACTAAACATGTAATTGGGTATTATGATTATGCAAAGCAGGTGTGGTTAAAAGGTAAATGAATGGCCTCAACAGGATGTGGATTCGAGTATATTTGAGATCTTTCATGAACAACAATCTCTAGGAGTAAAAAAAGCAATTCTGGATGATTTTTTTGGCTTGCAACCATTTAAATGATCTCGAATGCAAGGAATAAAAGTCATTACAACAGTCTTGAGCAGGTACGGATCCAGGATTTGACGACCGGGGGTGCCCATGTCCCGGTACCAGATCTCCCCACGACCGGGACCAGTACTCATTTCCGGTACCATTTAAGGTTTAGATTGGGTTTGTTTCTTTGTAACCATATCTTTAATGAGTTTTAGTTTTCTTTGGTTGCAGAACCGCCGAATCAGAATTTTATAACTGGTTCCCTGAAGATTTAGGTATTATAATTCCGAAAACGTTAGCAATTTTTTTCCATCCAGGGCAATTTATGAGCAGAAGGGATGATTAGATAGTCTTTCTATCCATAGTCAGATATTTTTAGATGCTTTAATGCATGTTGTTGAGTGTTGCGTTATGAATTGGTTTTCGTCATAATCATATGGGCATGGACTGAAACTTGAAGGATTAACTAAATTTCTCAATTCTCATCCTATGAACCCAATCCAATTTCTTCGTAGAAATTATTTACCCAAATAAAATTAGATTTTTATTTTTTTTAAACCAGCCCACAATTAGAGAAACACGTCTATATTATCTATACACTACAAAACTAGTATTGATCTAAATAATTCTTTTACCTTTTATATTTATCTTTCCCTTTAGACATATTTTTAATCTTTTTACTTTTATATCTCTCATTTACTTTTCCATTTCCCATTCATCTTCTTCTTTTCTCTTTTCATCTGTTTTTTTTGTTATTCTTCTCTTTCCTTTTCTTTTTTCATATGTAAGTATAGCTTGGTTAATAAAAAAATCTTCTATACTACTTAAGAATTTTTGGGTGCACTGGGGTGCCTGGACCCCCAGGCACCCATATAGGTCCGTCCCTGGTCTTGAGGTAACTCCAAGCATTTTTGTAAGCAAGGAGCAAATAGTTACATAGAAATGGGCTAAAGCTTCATCGATAAATTCGTCATTTTTATATGAATTTGGAGATTGGTTCTGAGATCGTGTTACCTGTCTTTCAAGATGTAATATTTTTACCCGGAAGAAGGAACACGGTGGGCATTGCATGTAAAAAACTTTTATGGTTTTAGTATATATTTACTTAAGCATACTACTTATCCAAAAAAAAACTTAAGCATACAAAAAATGGGTAAGGCTTCTATGCACTGTCAATTTGTGCACAACCCGTGCACAACCCATACATACCACTATTCGTTGTCAAAATTGGTTGCACTATTAGAAAGGTCATGCGTAGGAGATCAAAAGCCACATGTTCTAGTGCGGTCCTAGCGACTTCATCGTCGGAAATTCCTAAAACCCTATTAAAGACTACTTAACCAAGTGGAAAAGGATTTTCGAAATTCCCGGCAACGAAATCACTGGGACCGCACCGGACTACGGGGTATTTGATCTCCTACGTATGGCCATTGATGCAACCAATTTTGACAACACGTACTTGTATGTATGAGTTGTGCACGGGTTGTGCACAAATTAGCTGTGCATAGGAGCATTGTTCTACAAAAAATATATATTATAGAGAGGTTCATGCTACATGAACTTATACAAAACTTTATACATTAAATCTCAATCATTAATTCAATAAAATCTAATGGTTGAGTTTAATCTATTGATTAATTTTTTTAAAAAAAGACAAGCGACTTTTTGACTTTCCCTTCTTGCGCGGCATGTTTCAAGTTGAGTGTGACTCATATTTCCTCATCCCGTCATTTTTTGTCATGGTACACCGTCGATGATGTCCCGACCGTAAAATATACCTACGGCGATACCACCTCCGAGGATGATCCTACAGTTAATGTTAATGAGGACGGATCTCACAATGACAAAACCTACGGAAGCGATTACAAGGCTACCGCTAAAGATGCCACTGCCGGAGATGAATACTATTCTACCACCGACAATCTCCTTCCGTTGGCTGTGGCGGCGACTACGAATCCACCACCATTGATGATGCTCCAACCGGTGGATACAACAGTGGTTACAATCTGCCACCGCCGATGGCTAAACCTCCGCACGGCCGGCCCTGCGGTAAGCCCACTGAGCCATTCGGCTAGGGCGTTCGGCTAGGGGCATCCGGCTAGGGGCCATCTAGGGCATCCCGGACCCCAGGGCCGGCCCCGAACCTCCAGAGCATCAGCGGTTATAATACGGATGACGAAGCTTCCGAAGCGCTGAATAATACAGCGGCAGCCGTGATGGAGGTAGAAGGGGGTTGGGGTGACGGTGACAGCATCTAGAGGAGGCTGCGGCGATTACAAGTCTACCACCGGTAGAAGACGAAACTTCCGAATAGATGAAGAGGAAAGGAGCGTCTTGTGAGTAGTGGGTTTATGAAGGTCACCTGACACTATTACAATTTAGGTAATAATTTATTTTTTTATTTAATCTCAACCATTAAATTTCATTACACTAATAATTGAGATTTAATGCGTAATGTTATGTATAACTCCATTTAGAATTATCCTGCCCTTATATATTTATATTCTTAGCCAAAAAAAAGGACAACCTGGAGCATATGTATAGGAAGTGGGAAATGATATGGAGCAAGAAAATTTTGACATGAAATTTGAAGAAAATTTTCAGTAATTATATATTTTCGGTGACTTCGGTTGACCGAAAAAAATCTTAAATATTTTTGAAATCTTTACGTCAAAATCTTTCAGAATCCAGTCATAGATTCTGATTTCGACGATTTCGTCGTCAAAAAAAACTAAAACCCTATTAAATAAGCATTTTAAGAGCAACAAACTTAACTCTAGCCTCAAACGGTGTGTTAAAAGTGCCAAAAGTAAAATTTAAGATCAGTTCCTAAAAGATTTCGACATAAGAATTCCAAAAATTTTGATGAATTTTTTCCGACGACCTACCAAAAATTTCCTTCAAATTTCTTGCCAAAATTTGCTCCATGTCATTTTCCATCGAAAGTGGACATCTCTTGAAATTAGCCCGTGACAAGTGATAATTACTGATGAACACAATATATAATGCACTTATATGCAAGTATACATAGTCATACAAGTAGTAAATCCTTGGTGAACAAGGG
>JAOYMZ010078840.1:0-11617 GCA_025802335.1 Pinguicula primuliflora
CTCTCGAATCTTCTTTTCTTCTCCCATTTCTTCCAATTTCCTCCCCTTTCGTCCGTCTGAAATCTCAAGTACCACGACAAAACCCA
Source organism: Pinguicula primuliflora (assembly GCA_025802335.1). Lineage (NCBI taxonomy): Eukaryota > Viridiplantae > Streptophyta > Magnoliopsida > Lamiales > Lentibulariaceae > Pinguicula > Pinguicula primuliflora. Next base: position 87 of record JAOYMZ010078840.1, read on the forward strand.
TCCCAATGAAAACAAAACTATCGAAACTGTTGGAATGGAATGTGAAGAAGACTTGTGGAACGAAATCTTATGAAAGTGTATAGTTACGAACTATGAGAAATCATCTTTCGCAGACCGGTGGAGCTTTCAAGAGTCAGACTCAATCCGTCGCAGCCCATTGCACAGATCTGCAAGAGGAAAAGAAGACCGGAAATGAAATCGAAAACACATAGTACATAATGAGAAAATGATGGTTGAAACAAAGGGAAAGAAGGAGAACGATACCTCCTTCATGAAGAGAGAGAGAGAGAGATTTGATATGCTGGAATAAACTTCGTGAGGGGATGAGAGATCTTCGAGATACAGTCTTCCGTGAGAGATGAGGGATATAAGCGGAAGAGAAGGAATCCCTCAGAAAGCGGAGGAGAAGGGATTCTGATGGTTAGGATAGACGGAAGGAAACAATTGGGCCAATCACGTTATGTGGGCAGGTGATCTGGCCAAATTTTAAGGTGATGACATGGCGAAATTTTGAGTTCTGACTGCTGACATAGACATCCCTATTTTGATATATAGATTCAAATTTCACGTTTTCGCATATATGGGGAACTACCCAATCATTTGGTGCATCTGGTATATCTGCTAAAATATACCGCATATAAGTTCTTTGTTGTCGGTTTTATGTTAAAACTTATTTTGCTTGAATAGGCTAACAGTTTCTATTGCTTTTCGTTTTTGTGGAAAACAAGTATAAGTGAATTGCAATGTTTTTTTTTGGTTGGCGAGTGAATTTCAATGTTAAACTTATTTTGCTTGAATAGGCTAACAGTTTCTATTTCTTTTCTTTTTTGGGGAAAACAAGTATAAGTGAATTGCAATAAATAACTTTCTGTTCCCAAACTCTTCTTTTAGGGAAAATAAGCTGAAAAAATTTATCATTATGAACTTTGTCACGAGGATTATTTATTGGATTGTATACATACTATAAAGCTTCATATGGAGAAATCTATAGTGGGTGGAAGCAATATTTGTCAAACTGCTTAGGAAAACAATCGGTGAATTGTTTTTATCTTTGCTGCCCTATTCGTTATGGGATTAGTCTTCAACTTTAATTGCTCTTTTTTGAACTATCCATTGGTTCTACAGGTCAAAGGGATGTCACAGAGAAGGTCTGCAGTTTTTTTATAACGTAGGGTACCCTATCAAAGTAGGTAAATCCAACGCCCTACCGCAATAGCCTGCAAACCACGGTAGGGAGGTAAGTCACACTTGGCAAGCCATATGTGACAGACTCATGTCGCTGAGGGAATTTAAACTCATGACCTTTGAGTGCAATTATCACTCTTGAACCGTTAGGCCAACCCCTCATTGACGCAGCTATCTTTGTTTGATTTCAAATGAGCAAGTATCTGCCTTACTAATATTAAACATTATTTTTTAAAACCCATTTTTATTAATGAAAACATATTAAACATTAATTATTTACTCTCAGTGAGATTTAAGAAAAATTAGTCATTCTGGCTTTCTGAGTTTCTATGTTTCTTTCCAGTTCAGCATTGTGACTGATTTTCTATTTAGTAATGTTAGGTGTACAATTTTTTTTTTGTAAAAATTAATACTAACCATTAGATTAAATCTAATCTCATTTAGATAATATTTTTGAATGATCAACACAACAATCCAATGAATGTTATTAATTTGTACAAATTTTGTACAACAAAGTGTATACGCTTAGTATTTTTGTTTTATATTATTTGTGTTCAAAAGGAAGGAAGATGTCTGGTCACATAGGAGTTGACCAAGTAACAGTGAAAAATATTTGGGTTTACAAAATAGTTTTTACACTCTTTCCTAATCGTTATTCAATTGTTTCGGTGCTTATGTTCCTGTGGTAAGCAAACAATCATTCTTTAGAATGGTGCCGTATATCGGCACTCCAATTGGAAGGATTTTACTATACCACACCGCTTTCATGGCACCATTAATGCACCGCTTGTGCATGGACACTTGTTATGTGTATGCTCCTATGCACAAGCAGTGCATTAATGGTGCCATAAAAACGGTATCTTATATACAATCCCCAATTGGAATAGATCTACCAAAAAAGAATGCCAAAACGAAAAGGAAAAAATGCTTTTAATACATAATTTACTGTTATAAATTCCCAAAAAAGGAACAAACCTACTGCTTACAAATAAAGACGCAAAAACATTTGTTACCCCGGATAGTAGAATATACTATTCAAGAATAAAATAAAAAAATATATATTTTCATTCTGTTATGTCAAAACAGAGCTTGGCCTCGTCCCATGGTCCATTTATCTCAAATTTGTATCCTTGAATCCTGATGAGCCAATAGGGGCACGCGAAATTCACAAAAAACAATATGCTCAACAGCAAAATGAAAAGCAACCGATGCAGCTGATAAACCAAGAACAAAGTGAAAATCATTAACCCCAATGAGAAACATATATGCAATCTCAACGAGTATTTCTTCATACAATGACTAACAAATGGGGCGAACAAGAAAACTTGCAACGAGAATAACACAATTGCGAAAACATGAAGCCTCGAAGGTAGACGAGAAGCAATGAGAAGCGAGGCAACTATCGAAGCATTAAGTGAGATGTTGCTGGCGAAGGTGGATTGCTCAAGAGCTCCAGGAGCTTTCACAGCTGAGCCAGAATAGTTATGGAGGAAAAGATGGAGGATAATAAGAGAAGTCGTAAGTGCCCAAATGGAATCGGAACTTATAGATCGGGTCAGTGTGTAGTATATAGGAGATAGAAGGTATAAGCCAATTATGAAGAAAGAGATCTTGAGAACATAAATAAGTAGAATATCGAGGGACAACATCTTCACCGTTAAAGTAACGATAAGGAAACCTGATCCAAGAAGTATGACGTCAAGTAAGAGGAGTGATCTTTCAGTAAAGATATTTCTTAGGGTATAAGTCCAGACCAAAACCACTAGAGAGACAATGCACAAATACTGAGAGATGGAAACTGAGTCCTGCATCACCTTAACCAAATCTCGTTTCACCACATTGGCATTCATTATCATGTCTTCCAAGAAAGATTCATCAATATGATTGTCATCAAACCCAGGCTGCATTCCTCCATAAGCTACCTTTCGCCATTTAGGATATGTAGGATGACCGCTCTTGTGAAGATGGGATTCCATTTGTAAAAGTACTTCAAAGACTGCAGTGGACTAAATCCTGCAGACATAAAACTGTCAGATAATATTATATCATTTAACTGATTTTGTGAAGCACAAAGGTAATCAAGAAAAAACAAGAATTCATTGATTATTAAGCCAATGTTCTTGAATATATAAACTTATATTCTACCAATCCAATATAGCAGAAAAAGTAAAGAGAGAGACTAGGCTAGAGAAAAGAGCAATGCTATTTGTAGTTTGTACCCTAACTTTGACACACTTTCATAAACCCCTTATGTAGCACCATCATAACCACACACACACAACCACACTCATTTTTTAATGTGTGGTTGTGATGGTTGTCGGGGTTTATGAAAGTGTGTCAAAGTTGAGGGTACAAGTAGCATTATTCTAAAGGAAAAACATTCCGGAGTAATATTAACTATTAAAAACGTTCGCTCCTTTTCTTATATACTATATCAGCTCCAACACTCCTTTCTTTTCATTGTTCATACATAAATGTAGTCTAATAAAAAAAATTCTGCGGATAATGATGCAGGAATCCTAAATATACTGCTAAAAAATAAACTACTGCTGTACAAGGGTAATTCTATTGCAGAAGAAATTAGTCAAAACCAATGTAGAAGAATTATCAAACTTACTACTTAAGCTTAAAAAAATGAATCTTTGATCGCATTGCAGAACCCTACATTAAGACGTAATTGAACCAGACTATCCGAAGGATCATTCAAAGTCATAATCTCTCAATCAACTCGTCACCTTCTGATTGTTAGGGTGATTAACAGAGAGGAAAGAAAGCTGAAAAAGGATCATAAAGAATAAATTAAACAGAAAAACTGCAATCAACTGACAATCATTTCAGTAAAAAACTGATAAATCCATGAGCACCGAAGATAAATTTCCACTTTCCCACTCACCTAATAGACTGAGGCAGTTTGACAAATTGAGATCAGAGTCCAATCGATTGAGAGAATTAAACAGAATTAAGATGCAAAAAATGCAGCGATCCCCACAAGCGCATACAGAGGCGATGAGATTAGTTGACGGCGGGATGGCGATGGTGGTTTCGCCGGCCGAATGCAGTGGATTAATTGACAAATTCTTCTATTAAAAGGGGTATCACCGAATGCTGTGGATTAATTGGTGTAGATTTTGTTCGTTGTGGTTAGAGGTCACCGAATCCGACGCAGCCTGCCCGTAAAAAATGCAGGTTTAGATTGGTCTGTCCTATTTAAAAAACGTGTCAGGCCATCCTAGCCTGTTTAGAAAATGGGCCAGACTGACCTATTTTTAAAAATAGGCCGGGCTGGGTTGAGCTGACCTGTTTAACCTGTTTTAAATTTTATCTTTTTTCTTACAAATTTTTTGAATCTTCCGATTCATTTTTTTTTATAATTTTATAAACCCTATGACCAGAGAACCAACATCCCAAACAGAGAAAAGAACGACTATACCAGAGATCGGAAGTGGGAATAGGGCTTCAGCTGCTGCGTCGCTATCATAAGAAACCCGAGAATTACAACTTACAAGGCTCAGTTGCTGGACGATGTATATTATCTGCTGCTATATGTTTGTTTGCTGGGAATATTTATATACTGCTTATGAGTACTCTAGATGTGTAGAGTCTCTGCATTGTTTCTTTTCTGGCCAAAAGATGTTGTTTGCCATAAATATTTAGCTTATTGTGAATTTTACATGCTGACTACCGTAATTATTGGTTCTGGAATAAGGTAACATCTATGACTTGCCAAGGCAAGATTATCGGTTGTGTCCTGATGGGATATTGGTTGAGTAATTCTACCACTTGTGTTCCTGAGAGTTCATTTTCCATAAATATTTTGAATAGTTATCATCATCTTCCAATCTGTGGTGGTTAGGACTTCTCTGTCTTGACTATAATTATAGTTGACCGTTACTTGTTAATTATCTTCTTTTAAACATAGTCAAGTCAGTAAATTCATATGTTCACAACTTCTTTTACAATAAATTGACTGAAAACTGAAAGGAACTTTTCTTGAAAATTTGATGAACTTTGTTTTGCAATATTTGACTGATGAACTTTGTTTTGAATATTTGTAGCTGATGAGCTTTAACTTGCGGTTTATGAACTTTGTAGTGATATTTGTGATTGAAGTGTTTAAGCTATATCGATTTAGTTGTTGTACATTTTTTTGATCAATAATAAAAACATGCCAAACAGGCTAACCCATTTTGTAAATAGGATAGCTTGGTCCGGCCCGTTTTTTGGGCAGGGCGGGTCAGGCTAGCCCATTTTGTAAACCGGCTAGCCTGGCCCGGCCTACATTTATAAAACAGGTAGGCTGGATTTCAAAACTCTGTCCACCAACCTGTATAAAACAGGGCTCAGTCCGCCACGCCCGTTTGGTGACCTCTAGTTGTGGTAGCTCCCACTGTCTCCCTCCCTGTATTGTACACTTATTTTTTTGGAAAATGATTCGTACACCTAATATAGTTACACTAAATTTGATGTACGAATTTGAACAATAGGCAAAAAGTTAATGAAAATCATCAATGTGCAAACTGCCGTTAGTTGAGAATGATGAGTTCATACTAAAGTTGTTTTTTCATTAATAAAAATATTAATACACTTTTAACTTCACCAAATTTGGTGTACGTATCACTACCGTATTTTTTTAGATTAATTTGTTTATTCTTCTTTTTTTCTAGATTATTTCAAAATGAGTGTTTTAAAACTCTATTTCATCTTCTACTTCTCCTATTTTTAAGTTAGATTCTCCTTTTTTGAGAATTTTTTTTCAACTTCTACGTTTAATGACAATTTTATAAATAATTAAATGAATTTACTTTACACTTCTAAAGGATGAAGTAGATTTTATCTATTTTTTTCAAAGTTTTTGCAAACACTCTAAGAGTTTCAAAGGAGAAGAAAAATGAAAAGGAGAATGAAAATGAAAATGAGAAGTAAAAAAATATCAAATAAAGGTACAAAACATACACTCAGTCTCAATCCGCACCAAAAGTCACCCACATTCAGCTCACAAATCCACTCACCCCACATGATCATCAGTAATAATAAATATTAATAATATAAAATTAAATAATAATATAATAATACAACATTATAATTTATTAAGAATCTTTTATTTATAAAATTTATAATTATAGGGTTTAAGGTTTATATTATTTAACTCTTAGGATTTATAGGATAATATTTTAGATTTGTACGGCAACGAAATCGCTGTAATATTAATTTTTATAAATTAAAATAATAATCATACATTTTGCGGTTTATAGGAGTTTAGGATTTTAGATTTATACGATGACGAAACTACCGTAATATTAAGTAAAAATTAAAATTAACAATATTAATATATTTTGGGCTCCATGCTATGCTGATGTGGCAATAATGATGTGACTATGATGACATGATAGGTGGATGCCATATTGCGGCATTCCTGGCCGCACAGTTCGTTTGTCGAGCGATGTCCGACTTTCATTGTTTGACAATGTGACGGATATGGGTGCTTGGCAAATTTTTTCTTATACCACAATTCCAGACCAAATTTTATAATATGTCACCGCCCGCACTTCCAAAATCCAGTAAAAACTCACAGACTTCGAACAAGCAGAAGTTTAGAATCTCGCCTTTTGGTAAGGCGGGCATTATTAATGACCTTAATGACGTTAGTTAGATACTACCACCCTTCAAATGAGCAGGCTTCATACGCCAGCTTTTTGGAAGGGTAGTATGTGTTTTTTTATACTACTTTCTCATTCATTTGTGCACCCTAACTCTGACATCAAGGAAGAGGCCTCGCCTCATTTTAATCTAAATATGGACCCAGGGTATCTTGCAAGCCCTGATTCTAAGGATGTGGGTGAATTTGTTAAAGATTCAAAAGATGAGGAAAAACATAAGTGAATGGAGATTGAGGAGAAATTTTGTCGCCATCCATGGGTTGATGACAACAATTCTCCCAGTGGTTGGACAGAACTCTACTCATATCTAAATAACTCAGCGAACATGTCTATTGAGGATGTGGATGAGGTTCAGCAAATCATAAATTTTAAAGATGAAAAAAATTAGAACGTTAGTGAGATTGTTAAAGATTTTAAATATAAAGAAGATGAGGAAGAACAAACGATGTGGAAGAAAAGAAGATTGAAGAAATAGATAAAGATGAATTTAATACTATTAACTTTTTGTTTATCAACCAAACACTCAAGTTTTAAATAAAGATGCTAACCAAAAAAAAGTTTTAAAATACTCAATTTACTACATTAAGTGATTATGAATGGATATACATGCGTGTTGAAACATTAGTTTTCCAAAAAATTTAGCGGGCGCCCAGGCACTTATAGGATTGGAGATACTATTTCAAGTAGATTGGAAATAAAGAGATTTTATTACATTTCTCGTAAGAGCATCTTGACTTGGATACTAATGAATCATATATTGTGTGTCTCAATATGTATAAAGGCGCTACACCAAATGTAAAGTGTGTAAAATGGATGATTATATATTATAATGAAAAATTTATGAGATTAATGGGTTGTGGTTGTTTAGTATTAATAGTTTGAGGCCTGACGATGGTATCTGGGTTAACCACCCACTCGTGAATAGAACAACAGATGTTGTGCTTATTAAAGGATAGTTTGAGCATGAATGGTTCTTCTGGGTTAACTGTTTGAGTTTGATATTTGTGTGATTTGTATTTGTATGAATGAAAACAAACAGATTTACGTGGTTCACCAATTGGCTACATCCACGGATATCCACGGGAGGGATTTTCCCTTTTCTTCTTCACACACCATCCTTTGTATATTGTACATACATATATATATAGCCTTCACACAATCCATCTACTACCAACACATCCCGTAAGTCATAGGATAAGGAATTAAATGCCAAGTGAGAAATAATCCAACCAGACAAGGACTTAAAGGCTCATAATGCCATTTGGGGCTCGAGGAGCTCTTTTTTCTTTGGTCTTAAATGTTATTGTCTGCAATGGCATTTGTGGGCGCATGATTGACATTAACCACGTTGGGGCTCGGTTGTGTCGAACTACTGTGTTTTCTTCCAACTAGAATATTCAGGATATTTATGAATGGACAAACATACATGTTGATACATTAGTTTTCCGAACTTTTTTTGCAAGTGCTCAGGAACTTGTGGAATTGGAGACATTATTTTCAAGTAGATTGGAAACAAAGTGACTTCATTAGATTCCCCTTAAGATAATCTTGACTTGGATACAAATGCATCATATATTGTGCGTCTCATGGTTTAGGCAGACGTTATACCAAATGTAGAGTGTGTAAAAGTGATAATTATATATCATAATGAAGAATTTTGGAGTAGTAAACGGGTTGTGGTTGGTTAGCGTTAATAGTTTAAGCCCCGAATGCGATATCAGAGTTAATAACGTATAGCCGCGCTCTTTCCGTCAGACGTGAATCGAACAACGGGTGTTGTGCTTATTATAGTATAGTTGGAGCACAAATGGTTCTTCCAGGTTTACCATGTTGGGTCGTGGTCGTGTCAACTGCTGTGATTGTTTCGACTAGGATATTCAGGATATCTTTTAATTGACAAACATGCATGCTGATAGATTACTTTTTCGAACTTTTTAGCGGGTTTGGGGCCCGAATGAGATATATAGGTTAACCACGTATGATACGTGTATTATTATAAGAATAATATGAGAGCTCCAGAATCTTGGAATGGAAGTGATAAATTATATAATAGACCATTATTGGATCATTTATATTATAGATCATAATTATGATTGTTCTAAATAAGTGTCGCTTATGTTAAAAAATAAAGAATTGATGAATTCCCGACTACATCACGCAAATGATTACAACTGAATCCTTCTTATCAAGTCTCAACATGTTTAGCATGCAAATGAAAAATTGGTCAAGGTACTTTACGAACTGTATCCCTCACTTCCGCCATCCACTTGTAATTTTATTTTCCTTATCAACACGTCCACTGTTGCATATCTTCACATAGTGTCCGAGGACACTGCACTTCTGGTAGCGATTCTTGCGCTTCATTCTTCTCCGCCTTCCAATGAAGAATGCGAAGAAATTAGTCCTTCTCTCTTCTAGCCATGAACCTTTGAGGTAAAAATTGCATTATTGGGAATAATATGGAGATGTATGCAATGACATACTTCCGCATCTTGCACCCTTGCATACTCTGGCAACAACGAGTTTAAACTGTGTGCACTCATATCGAATCTATTTGCTACTGCAAAGTGACTTGGCCTCAATGTTCATCACGACCTCTTTCTCATTGATTTGAGCTGACGTGCAGTCGGTCTGTTAGTTTTGGTCTCCACGTTGCCACATCGAATGTCTCAATCTCATGTCTCGTCAAAATCGTGTAATCAGCCTGCGTGCCATCTTGGTTCAGGGTCTCAGGCGCTCATTCAGCCACTCCCTTAGGACAAAAACAACTTTCAAGGTGTGTCTCATAAAATCCTCGTTCTCATGTTGACTTAAAAATCCCACAACATCGTCATCATCACACAGGAAAATGATAGACTCAGCATGGTCGAACTTCCTTTTGGGATTATACTATAAAACTAAATGTATTGTATATCTACTAAGTCCACATCTAGTGTAAAGGAGATCTAATAAAGATGTGAAATTAGGTTTGCCTCGATTTGAAGAGCTCTCAAACTACAATCGACGTCTGTTCCTCCAAGCTCTGAACGATCCTTTACTTTATCAAGATTTACAATTTTATAAAATATAATCGACTTCATCTACAAATAATGTAGAAAGAGAGCAACATATATCATTATCTGTAGAATCAAGCAGTCGGGAAACATGACCAAGAACGGTCGGCTTAATACTCCGAATTAATTATTTCATATTCGGTAATCCCAACTATAAAGAGTTGAGTGAGCGAACATAGGCCGACGCATGTATTCTTGACCAATTATCACGCTTGAAATCTACTGAAATAATGCTTATAATCTACTGAAATAACGTAGAGAATAAATGTTTGGACCACAGAATTAAAATTCTCACATCAAAATGGATGACATATCGCGAGCTTAATCATATTGTCCGTAAATCTGCTAAAATTCAAAATCAAATGCACTTTCAAAAATCTTAGATCCAACCTTTCACGTCAGGCCTATCGATGCTCTCTGTCTCAATGTCTCTCTCACACTCTCTGATTGTGAAAAATGAACCTACAATGGAGAAACAATATAGAAAAGGGTAATGACAGTGATACATTGTTTTTAGACATCCTTACTAAACATTCTGATGTGGCAAATCCACATGTCATTTTTTTTTGTTAAAATTTAACTCCAACTTTTTTTTATCTCTCCCCCACTCCAACTTTTTTTTCTCTCTCCCCAACTTTGGTTTCGCGGCACTCTCCTTCTAGGGTTCTCCTTTGAGACATCATTGGCCGATGGAAGTTGAACCAACATCTAAAGCAAGATGGTAACACTTGTAACCAAAATAGAGAGTACTATACCTAATCAGTAGCAACTACGAGCTTAAACAACCTTCCAACTATACACATCGAACAGACAAATGCATACAAAATTCAAATTGGTAAACTCCATTACACTTCAACGCGTTAACAATACCATCGCAATTAGGAGTAACAGAAACAAATGCCAAATCTCTGCGGTTGCAACATACATGTCTTCCAGGAGTAACAGAAACAAATCGGCAACTTCCATTCCATTGCAAACCTGCATATATGACCAGAGACAATATTTCCCAAAGTGTCTTACACCGTTTCGAGTTCATTACAAACACAAATCTTAGTCTCCCGGATAGATTAAACATGAAATACAACAAACGTAAGTAAAATCTAGAAGTTTGGGTGAGGATGTTGAGATAGATTAGGATTTCCCACAAATATTTTTAGAGCTTCACTGCTTGCCAAAACACATGATTGAATCTGAAATAAAATGCAACATAAAATTTTAGGTAACAATTCAGCAGAAAAGTTTGAGACAATGAATGAAACAAACAAATTAGAGTCAAGCTTTTACCAGTTGCTAAAGGCACCGTCTGTGCAACTTCAAGAGTATCTTCGGTTGTGATCTTCTTTTGTTTTTCTCTTTTTTTCCTCACAACTTGCTCTATTTTAGATTGCTTCCTTTTAACTGGTGGGCGACCTTTGCTTCGAATTGGTAATGGATCACAAATTTTTACATGTTCCTTTGAGACATCATTGGCATCAGAACTACAACTTCCATGAACAATCAAGTTACGAGTAGGTAGGTAACTTTCATCACCATCATTGTGGTGCATTTGGTCCTTCATGTTGTGTATCAAATCCATAACCAATCTGCATTTATCTTCAGATTCTATTGCCAAGTCAGCGACTTCATTAAAAGCAGT